>JAJIBD010033564.1:0-19367 GCA_021461705.1 Cryptotis parvus | reverse complement strand
TAGGGTAGAGAAGGGGGTTTCTGAGATAGCAAGTCTCTGTACCAAAGACTATATTAAATGCCTGTTAAATATTTCTCCAAGCCTTCACAAGAGTCTCGTCTACTTCATGGTAGTTTTGTATTTTAGTTGACCTTTGAGTTATCAGGGAGCCATGCTTGCTTGCTTGAAGACAAACAGCATTTCTCTCTAGTCTAATTACTTAGGATCCAACGTGGTCAGGCAAATATGCTGGTAAAAATTTAGCTAGTTCCACGATGATTGTGGTAGCATGAGAGAATATTAATACCAGCCAGTACAGAATACATGGTCAGATAAACTGCCACATTTAAACTACACCCCTATCTACAAAAGTGATCTGCAGGAGGCAATCCAGGGCAGATGCAGAGGCTTTTAGGCTTTTAGGTGTCTTGCAACAAATACATTTTTAAAGTCCATAAATTATAATGATATCATTGCATATTCATTGGTCTCTAATTAAAATGTATTCACTTTTATTCCACAATTCTTTGTCCTTTTTATTAAGGATTATTTTTTTAAGCTTTTGTGGATCTTATAGAAGCAAGAGCTGTAATAGCCACCTCCTACTCTATTTCCCTATAGTCTGTTTATAGTTTGTGAAATTATCTGCCTTTAGTTCTCTAACAAATTCTCAACACTTTTGTTCCCCAACACAAGATTTAGACTCTAGGTCTTCAGTGAACTCATTATCTTTTTTGATCAATGCCCCCTTGACCTCTTTCTCTGTCTCCTCTCATGAAAATTGACACCAAACAAATAAAAATGTTTTATTCTATTACCATTTATCCTATTTCATATTAAGTTCTACGTCTTTATTATGAAATGGAAGACATTTGTCACTGTTATACATGTGTCATATATTTATAAGTAGTACAATATAGAGTAATAGGAAATGTAGATTAATGGCAGATCATTAATCTCACAAAATTTGTTTAGTTATTCCCTAAACTTTTCACTTAACTTTTATTTTGGATGACTATTTCATATTTTTTACAGAAATTCATTGTTTAAAATTAAATTAATAAAATCCTGAGAATGGTTTATTAATTAAAAATATGTGCAATATGACCAAAGTTAAGCATGAGAAGATCATCATCACATTAGATCCCAAAATAATACTAAAAAAATAGTAGGTACAATTTTGGAATATATAAAATAAAAAATGGACTTATATTACAATGAAAATAAAATTTTTTTGATCACCGAGCTAATAATGAAAGCTGGTCATATCATTATCACTATAGTCTTATTTTCCCAAAGGAACAAGAGAACACAGCTATCCAGAATATAATATATTATCTGGAGTTACTTGATCACTTGACATCCCATTATTCTTTAGGATACAGCCCACAATTATTCAACAAAGAATTAATATAGCATGACCTTTTCTCAAAGAAGAGAAAGAATTATAGAAAAAAATATTATTAAGGCCAACATTAAAGTATAACATTTATTATAAGTACATTTAATGAGGAAATGGAAATATAATAGTCTGTTAATATCTGATATATTAATATAGATAAACGTGATCAATGATAACCAAATACAAATTTTAGAACTAATAAATGCAATTTCTTAAATTAAAAATTCTCACATCAAAATAACTGATTCTATTCCTCAAGTTCTTGGAATAAGAATTCTGTGTATAGGGGCGGAGTGATAGCCAGCTGGTAGGGTGTTTTCCTTGCATGGGGACGGCCCATGTTTTATCCCAGGCATCAAATATGGTCCCCTGAGCACCGCCAGGAGTAATTCCTGAGTGCAGAGTCAGGAGAAAACCCTAAGCATTGCCGGGTGTAACCCAAAAAAGAAAAAAAAAAATTCTGTGTATAAATGTGAAATATCCTGGGAAGGACCTGCTCCTAACTTCCATTATTGTCTAAGTCTATTGCGTGGCTGTTCTGCGGCCACGTGTCAGTCAGCTGTGGGCCTGGAATGTCTCTCGTTTGGTGTTGCTGACTGTGGAAGCTGGAGCTCACAGCCATGCCCACTGACATGAAGGTGGAGCAATGGGAGGAGAAGCCCAAATCTCCGCTCCAAGTCTGGCCAGTGTGCACACCTCCTCCCCACATGTGTGCAAACCCTGGGAGCTGTGTTGGACTCAGCCATGGGCTGAATCATTTACTGCCCTCCGAAATTCCATGGGCCGCTCCACGTGATCTTTCACATTTATACACTGTAATGTTCATTCTAGTTGTAACAAATTGGGAGTTGATTGGGAATGAGGAATTATAATGTCACACTAGAACTCACTGTTGAATGTATACATAGATATATCATAAAGTGTTAATATCTGTAGGGGCAAGCCACAAAGTGTAAGAGAAGAGAGAAATACAGAGACAGAAAGATAAAGAAAAAGGTGCTTGCTATAGGGGCAGACTAGGGTTGGGTGGGAGGAAGTGTTTGGACATTAGTGGTGGGAGAATGGGGCACTGGTGGAAGGGATGTGTTCTGGAACACTGTATGATAGAGACCCAATTATGAATATCCTTGTAATTGTATATCTCATGATGATATAGTAAAAATTAAAGGGAAAAAAAAAATTCTGCCCTTTTTTCTCTTCCCCAATTCTGGAACTCCTTGTGATGTGAATATTATTTCTCTTTTATGCTGTCCTACATAACTCTTACATTATTTTATTGTTCTTAATGTTTTATTTTTCTGCTATGTTGGGATGGTTTCCACTACTTTACTTTTGCACTCATTCAGTTTTCAGATTCTGAGATTATTTTACTGAGCCCCATCTACAGTCATTACTGTGGACAGCTACTTTATTTCTGTTTACTTTTATAATTTTTGTTTAAACATTTTATCCTTTCTGTCATTATTGAAACAGTGATATTATTATCTCAATATGCATCATTAAAATGGATCGACTCCACAGCTCAGTCAGAGCTCAACCAAAGAGAAAAGTTAATCTGTCCCAGTTGTGTGTGGCTGCTTCATGGCAGCACAGTCATCAGTAAATGCACAAACTGAGAACCTACTACCGAGAATATCCCACCCAGACAGCAGAGCTTGGCAAGCTGCCTGTGTTGTATTTGATATGCCAAAACCAGTAACAATTATGGACCTCATTCTTATGACCAGAACTAATGGTTTGAGGCTCTTTGTGTCCCTAGAGTGATCAGATGCCCTTGGGCTACACACAGCATGCCTCAGGACATATGGAAATGTTCCTGGTGTCCACTCAAGCAAATTGATGAACAACAGTAAGAAAAGTGATACAAGCGATCTCTGATGTAGTAAGAGTTCCTTCCAGTCCATTGTCTTTCTCTATTCATGTTCATGAGCTTGATTAAACTATACTCATCTATTTTTCTATCATATGTAGCTTCCTGTGGATCTAGGCTATGATAGAAGCCTTAGTTCAAGTGACCTGTGTGGTAACTAGGTGTTCCAGACAGATAGTATTCTGAGGTGGCTGTGTGTCAAGCTCTAGAAGGTTGGGAAGCAATCAGCTGTGGTGCACAGTCACAAGTGCCTGAAGGAAGCCATATCCTAACATTAAAGGAACCTAGACCAGAACGGAAGTTTAAGGGGGCCAGTATCCAGCAACGACAAGGGTATCCAGCTTACTATGGAGCTCCCACAGAACTGGTTATTAGGTGGGAAACTCATGTATGTTAGAACTGAAATGAGGCCTTAAATCCAGGTGGTAAAAAAAGCTTGCCTCTGGGGCTGACAGGGATCTCAATAGAAAGTTTTATATCCTACCTCACTGGCTATGTTTTGGGTGGTTCACAGAGTGCTTCCTTTCTCTAGAGACACAAGCATTCTTGCAAGTCATCAGATATGGACAGGCAGGGAAAAGAATCCGTTGAGACTTTACCAGGAGAAAAATGTTTTTGATAGGGAGATCCTTTCAAGGAATTGTACTCAGGGTCTTTCACATATTGAGAGTGAGATCAAATATAACAGCCAACAGCACTATTACCAGCAAGATGGGTAGAGGTCAAAATGGTGCCTCCACCTTCTGCTTATACATTATAGCTTTTATTTTGGTTTTTTTTTTGCTTTTTGGTTCACACCCAGCAATACTCAGGGGCTACTACTGGCTCTGCACTCAGAAATTACTCCTGGCAGTGCTTGGGGACCATATAGGGTGCCGGGAATTGAACCTGGGTCAGCTGCGTGCAAGGCAATCACTCTACCCTTTGGACTTTGCTTTGGCCCCACATTATAGCTTTCTGACACCTATACCAGGGTTTTTGCATACAATTGCATGATTGAGGTGCAGAGTGTTTGGTACCATCCATACACACCCTGCCCTCCCAGTTGTTGAAGGTAAAGGTTTACTACTTATTCTTCATTGCTTTCTTTCTGGTTGAGAGTATCTTTGTCTCCAATATGTCTGAATAGAGATTAACCTCTCTAATTAGAATCTCTAACCCTTCAGATGCATGCTGTGAAAAGTTAGTTATGCGTTTCAGGTCAACTTCTTTGTTGCTAAGCACAGGTCTTGGTATAGATTTGTTGTGATGATGGGAGGAGATAAACCTAAGTTCTCCCTTTTATTGTCTTGATGATTTACTTGTAGACATACTGAAATTAAGGTTATATTATTCTTTTTTCCTTTCTTTTTCCTTCTCTTTCCTTCCCTCCCTTCCTTCCTTTATTTATTTGGTTTGGGGGCCACACCCAGAGATGAACATGATTTACTTCTGGTTCTGTGCTAAGGGATTACTCTTGGCAGGTTCAGGGAACATATGTGGTACTTGGGATATAATTCTTTCAGCCATGTACAAGGCAAGCCTCTTGCCCACGTATTTTTATCTGGCCCAAATGTTACTTATTTATCTTTGATACCATGGAACTTCTATTTTCCATTCTTTTCTGAACATTTAATTTTTTAAAATTTTATTTGTTTTATTAACAAAATTTAAAAAATGTATTTATTTAAATACCGTGATTTACAAAGTACAAAGCTTTTGCAATACAGTTGTTAGAAAGACTCATTATTTAGCACCAATCCCACCACAGCAGTGTGCCCCCACCATCATCAGAGACCCCCATTTCCCACCTCCACCATCCCCATCTCCTTGTCTGCTCCCTTAGATGGCATCAATTGTGTTGATCATTACTGCTCATATAAAAGAATGATATTGATAAAGTCATTTTTTTTCTGGGCTGTGCTGTGGAGTCTGGCAAATTCTGTTCTTGGATTCACTTTCTGGGTTTCCGGGCCCAGTGGTTCTCTATTGTCAACCCAGGACTCACCATCACAGTACCTATGAACAACACCTATTTCACATTTATCTCATCTCTATTTGAGCTAGTCCTACGCAAAAATTGAATAATCTATTCTATACTGCTTGTTATAGGGTGGGACACTGAAAAGACGGGCTTAAGATCAGCTTTTCTCTTGGGTGGAGCTCTGGAAGCTGTGGAGTCCGGATATTGAAAATGGCTGCATCATTGTGCGGGGGTTCCTCTGGCTTCTTCCTATGCTCTATTGGGATGGTGGGCCAGGGCCAGAACTTACCCCCCCCCCCTCCTGGCCACCTCATGATCAGCTGAGCACAGGGAAAGTCAGTAGCAGCTCTACCCCATATATATATGTCTCTGGTTCAAGTATACCTGGGCTAGAAATAGGCTTCATATAGGGTGGGACTCTGACGAGTCAGACTTGAGATCAGCTTTTCATTCATCATCAATAAAATAATGAATTGAGAGCCTACCTACAACCTATCCCACCCTCACAGCAGAGCCTGACAAGCTACCCATGTTTTATTCAATATGCCACAAACATTAAAGATGATGGACCTCATTCCCATGACCTGAACGAATGGTTTGAGGCCCTGTGCTCCTGTAGCGAGCAGATGCCCTAGGGCTACACTAGCACACTATAGGGACAAATGGAGACATTACCAGACTCACTCGAGCAAATCAATGAACAACGGGAAGATAATACTGCTTGTTGGGGCCACTTCTTTAAACACACGTCGGTGAATATGGTCTTAGATACAAGTCATTGGAGATACTTAAAACTCATGTGCCATCTGAGCCCACTGTATAGGAAGTTTTCAATATGTCCCAGACCACACATTGTGTCCACACATTTGGGTTTTTATGAGATGTGATGGGATACGTGTTAAATGGGTATTCAAGGTTTTGAAATATTGCCCAGACTACCAGACTAGACCTTGAGGATGATCATGGTTGTGTTGCACAAAGTTTTCTGTCCTTTGAGAGTCTGTTGGGGTGGGGGCAGGCAAGAGTCAGAACCTGCTCCTCTTCCAGGAAGCTCCATCAGCCTAGCACAGGGCAGGCAGGCAGAAGCTCCGCCCTGCACCTGAGTTCCTGGTTTCTGGCTCACAGCATGAGCAGTAGTTCTGGGTGAGGCCGCCAGGCCCTTGTGGAGCGGACAGAGGTATTTCCTTTCTTGAATCCAGGTGGCCAGTATAATAAAGTTTAACAAAGCACATTCAACTAATGTCTAATATCTGAACTCGATATTATTTCATTGATGTCAAAAGAGGGGTTCGACAGGGGATACCATTTCACCAAAACTCTTCAGCGTCACCCTCAAGAACATCATGCGCCAATTAGAATGGGAAGGAATGAGAGTGAAGATAGATGGTCGGCAACTACACCACCTCCGCTTCGCTGATGACATCGTTCTAATAACACCAAACATTAGCCAAGCGGCACAAATGCTGGCTGACTTTGACCAAAAATGTGGAAAGATAGGTCTACAGCTGAATCTGAAGAAAACTATGTGTATGAAAAATGAACTAGTTCCTGAGGCCCCATTCACTCTCAATGGAACAAACATCTCTGACTGCAGCAGTTATGTGTACCTAGGTCGAGAAGTCAACATGATAAATGACCTAAAACCTGAGCTGCAGAGGAGGAAGAGAGTGGCATGGAATGCCTTCAAAGGCATAGAAGAAATAGCTAAAAGGAAAAAGAACCTCGGGCTCCAGGCACATTTCTTCAACTCTACTGTTCTCCCTGCATTAACATATGCCTCAGAGACCTGGGCCCTACGAGAAGCAGGATGAGAATGCTATTCGGGTCTCCCAGAGAGGCATCGAAAAAGCTATGCTTGGAATATCACGCCTCACTCAAGTGAGAGAAGGAATCCGGAGTTCTGACCTCCATCACTATTCCAGAATCAGGGATGCTGTCTCCTTTGCCAAGGCATCGAAAATCAGATGGGCTGGACATGTAATGCGATTTGGTGACAACCGCTGGACTAGAGCCGCTACCGACTGGATCCCAAGGGATGTCAAAGATCACGTGGCTGCCCACCTACCAAATGGTCAGACTTCCTTGCAAAGACCCTGCAGGAACGGTTTGAGGCTTTTCATATTCCCATGAATCAACCAGACGCCATTGGGCTACATTGGCACGTGATAGGGTCCACTGGAAATGTTACTGGCTCCCACTCGAGCAAACTGATGAATAACGGGATTCAAGTGATCAAGTGATCAAGTGATCTGAACTCGAGTCAGCATATTTAGATCTTGAGTGTACTTAAAAAATTCTAAAAACTTATACTGTATTACAGGGAGTGACTGATATTAAAATAACTTCTTGATTTTATGTGGGATTTTTTTTTGAGTTGTGATTTTGCTTTGACAATTAATTAAATTATCAAATTTAATTACTTTATTAAACTTAATTACTAATTTAATAATTAATTTTAATTAACTGTAAAATTTTGGAGTATTTTGGGGGGCACACATGCAGTATTCAGGGCTTACTCTTGGTTCTGTGCTTTATTCCTGCTTTACTTTGAGGAAACCCATAAGGTCACATGTAAGGGCAAACACTCAGGGCCTCACTATCCTAAAAGTGTACTCCAGCTCCTATCAAATAGTTTGCTCCTTAAAATATTTAAGATAATAATCTTCTCCCTGCAATTTTATGTTCAAATAAATGCAATTTAAAATATGATAACATTCAATTTATAAATCAGTCATGTAAATTATAAAATATAGTATAAGAAAACATAGCATATAGTTTTTACATAACCATAATTGCTTTTAAAACGTATAGTAATTATAAATATATATTTCTATTTATTGAATATTTTTCTCTATAACTTTAAATATAAATCTCTCACTACTAGTTGAACTCTTCCACCATTGCGTATATCTGGATCTAACTCGGGCAAGAAGTGTTCTCTGCAGAGGGATGAAAATAGAAATCATGCTACAATATAAATGTAATGGGAAAATTTGAAAAGAAATGCCTAATGAAAGATTTGGGAAAATACTAATTGCAAAATCAAATAATATTTTATTGCTTTTATAATTTGTATTTTTTTATCATAGGTTAGGTAACAGTTACAATGAGTGTAAACTTCTATAGAATCCTTTACAATTACTACACAATATTTTTCTTAAAATATATTACATGAAAAATTACAAATTCACATCTTTTTGTACAATTTTAAAATGTAAGTGTGTATAAAACTTAATTATATCACTAATATTATCCTTCTTTGATAGGTACAAGCATATACAACAAAGAACAAAATCTGAAGCTACCAATAATATGTTAACAAACTACTGAAAATAATTTACAAATTCTTATATTTGTTACTTGCTTTATGTGGAAGGAAAAGAACTTGTTTTAAAATTTTTTGTTAACTTTGATTTACAATACTGTATATATATTTTAGAGACACAATATCATACCTCTATTAAAAAAAGATGTAAGTACCTCATATCCACTACTGGAGTAATAATGCGCATCTCCATCGAATTCAATGGATCCCTTTGCATTAATACCCTCTCTTTTCTCCTACTTTGGTAACCCAAGTGGTATGGTTGGAATTCAAGGGTTTGTTTCCCCTTGCCTTTGTTCCTAGGGTTTGCTTTTCTATACTCTAAATATGAGGTGAGATGACGAGTATTTGTTACCATTCCTTCTGATTTATTTTGCTTTGCATGATCTCCCTCTGTTCTATCCACATTGTTGCAAATATGCAACAATATGGAAAGTTCTCAAAATTTTATATCTTGTCAATTTAAAAATAGCTCTATTGGGTTTAATGCATAGGATTAATGCTCACAATTAACTATCACCTAAGTTAGAACACTGGCATTTGACTTTTTCAGGAATTGTTACTGAAAACAGTTTTTATTTAAGCCGCCGCTTAAGAAACTGGACTTAACAAGTGTAGGGGCAGAAGGAAGGGAACCATGAGACAACAGTGGAGAGCTGTGGACACTATTATTGAGGAGGTAGTATTATAAGGTTGCATGTATGAAAACCTATGAAAGTAATATAAATTATGGCTCTTCTAATTAAAATAAATAAATAATAAAATGAACAAGATTGATGACATATATAAGTTTTAATTCACATATTTTAAGAGGTTTGATGTTTTATATACTATAATTTGCTATTAAATTACATTCTGATACTGCAAGAATTTGTTATTCATTGACTCCATTGCTGATCTAAAATATTGGAAACATTTTCAATATTTACCTCTGAGTCAGTATTGCTTTATTTACTTTAAATTCTTCTAATAGCACATTTAAAAGATTTTTAGATATGTATAATTAAAGTCTTCAAAGTGTATGTAAATATTATCTTCCGACTATCATTTCTTTATTCACATAAATGCTTTGATTATGTTCTTATGGGCTGAACTTTTTTTTTCAAACTTCTTATGTTAAAGTTCTAATCCCCAATATCTAAGAATGTGACTGGAAGTGACAATTAAAGGACCTAAAAAGGTAGTAATTAAGATCAAATGACATGCAGACCTGTCTTTATCAAACCTGACTAATATCCTCATAAGAGGAAAAGGTTATGACACATTACACAGATGTAGAAATGAACATGTGTGGACACAGTGAGAAAATAGCTATTTACTGGGCAAGGGAGAACGTGGCTTGGCTTTTCTGCTTGCCAAGGAGAAAGATCTATGAAGAAACTGAACCTTCTCATTTGATCTTGAACTTGATTTTATATCTAGAATAGTGATAAACCAAGTCCATATATATATTTTTTCTTTTTTTGGTCACACTCAGCGTTACTCCTGGTTCTTTGCTCAGGAACTACTCCTGGTGGTGTCCAGGGATTATGGGATGATGGGGATCAAACACTGATTGGCCGTGTGCAAGGCAAACGCCCTACCCACTGTGCTATCACTCTGGCCCCCAAATCTATATGTTTAAATATGCCAAATCTGTGGCAGGAGAGCAAACTAACACAGTAAGTTAATAATAGAAACAACTGAATAACTATTAGGGTTCAAATCATCTTGTTTTTCAGAGGGATATAAATGTTTGCTACTCTCAACCTTATGTGCTCACCTCTGTCTTGTGAGGTAGATAAGATACTATCATCTCACTATGAAGGAGAAGAAACTAATGCATTGAGACCTCATGGAAACTTATGAAAATCACCACTTACTAGACTGGTAAACTGCTAACATCTGGTCTGAATAAAAATTTTAATTTTCAAACACAAACAGTAATACAAGCAACACAAAATAAAAAGGCAAACCATTATTTTTTGTGATTCATGAACTGCTTTTAAAGCATTTTAGTAACAGTTTAGTATAGAAATTTAAAGAGTTACTAAATCTATTCCATATAAAATATTAAAAATAATAACCTGGCAACATGCTATATTGTCCTTTGGCTATAAAGTCATGTTTGTTTTTAGCACAATTAACTTAGGTTTTACTTGGCAAGATACGTTTATATTACAAAAATCTAATTTAAAGAAAATGACCTCACCCTTTCATATTTCTGGAACTAGTTTCATGAACCTTGACCTGTGTGTGAAGCCATTGATATGTGTATTCCTTACTCCTTTCTACTTTTCGAGTCCAGAGGTATCCTTACAGATAAATTCTTCTTTGCCTGAGGAATAAATATAGAACTTTTATTTAACAGATGGACCTTTTAGTAAAAAAATTTCATAACATTTAAGCAAAACTTAAAAGATATATTATGGTAACTAATCATCTTTAAGAAAAATAGTACAAGCCACCTAGAGATTAAGATTTTTTGTTGCTTGAGTTTAAAAATTATTTTTTTTTGAAGTTATGAAATTTGCCTATAAAGGGATGGACATGGAGAAGTCATGTTGAGTGAAATTAGCCAGAAGGAGAGAGACAGATACAGAATGACTGCATTTATTTGCATGACATAAATATATGTATATATTATGATACCAATATCAAGGTCAAGTGAAACATGTATCAGGAGGTTTTGTCAAAGGTGGAAATTATCACAAGCGTGTGGGAGTCAGAGGCTAGGTAAGACAGAAAAATGGAACAGTGTGCTAACAATTGTCGAAAGCACTAATGCCAACCTAGAGCTGAGTATTAAATACAGGCAAAAAAGATACACATGACAATCCTTTAATGTATGTTCTGTAATCCATAGTCTGGAAGGGGAAGGAAAAGAGAAAGAGATAGAGTGAATGGGAAAGAAATAAAGAACCTGCCATGGAGGCGGGCTGGGGGAGGGGAGGGAACCGGGGACATTGGTTGTGGGAGATGGGCACTGGTGGAGGGATGGGTGCTGGAACACTGTATAACCAAAACCCAAATATGAACATCTTTGTAATTGTGTATCTTACGGTGGTATAATAAAATACTTATAAAAAATAAAAATTATCTATTTTGAAAAACAAAGTGTTTTAATGTAACCAGCATCTAGGATTTTAAACTTTTTTTGAAAATACAGAATAAAATTTGATAAAAATAGAATTCTACAATAATCAGGGTATCTTTCCACTACCACGTCTTTTTGACTCATTTAATTATAATCACTCTCATATTTACTTTCTTTGTATGTATAAGTTTTAATATTATTGAGCTCACTTGAAACTGAATTTTAATTCTGTCTATAGTTAAGACTGGATTTTGTTAGCTAAAACAATATCTAAAGCCAGAACGAAATTGTCGATCAAGTTTGAGGGAAACAGTTATTATGTCATTAAATGTACTTAATGGCATTTAAAAGATGATCTGGAGTATAATAATGCTATTAAAATATGATTGGGAAGCATAAAAATGAAGACAGGTGCAGAAAATATGCAAGAAAAGAAAAATTTTAGGGTAAGAACATAAGGGCGAGCGATAGCCCAGCGGGTAGGGCGTTGCATTGCAGCGGCGGCCTGTGCCGGCTTGAGGTTCGATCCCCGGCATCCCATATGGTCCCGAGCACCGCCAGGAGTGATTCCTGAGTGCAGAGCCAGGGTAACCCCTGAGCATTGCCGGTGTGACCCAAAAAGCAAAAAAAAAAAAAAAAATAGAACATAAGGCGGACATAAAGTGACTCCAACTCCTATATTCAAATATTAAAGTTACTCTATATATAATATATATTTATATATTTATATTTTGCTTTTTTGGGGTCACACCCGGCAATGCTCAGGGGTTTCTCCTGGCTCTGCACTCAGGAATTACTCCTGGCAGTGCTCGGGGGACCATATGGGATGCCGGGGATCGAACCTTGGGCAGCATACTGGCGCCGTGCAAGGCAAACTCCCTACACACTGGGCTATCGCTCCGGCCCAAAGTTACTCTATATTTTTTTAATTAAAAAAGTATGTCATTGTTTCTGCGATGTCTATGCCATAATCAGAGTTACATTGAGGTGCTTATCAGAGGATTGAAGTTTCAAAGGGGTTGAAGTGATATTACAGCAGGTAGGGCACTTGATTAGCATATGGCAGACACAGGTTTGATCTGAAACATTCAATGTGATTCCGAGCTTCTCGAGGAGTAATTTCTGAGCACAGAACCAAGAATCACTGGGTGTGGCTCCCAAAAACAATAGAAGAGTTACTAAAAAGCATTTTACCATGGCCTTAACTTGTAAAATTTTCTCTTAAATAAGGTGATAATCACTACTTGATAATAATAATTATCTTATTTAAAACTTGCTAAAGTTCTACATTTAATCGAATACAGACTAACTGTGAGTAAACATTTCACTACTGATAGTTAATCAAAGAAAGGCACTTACTCATGGTAATTAAAATGACAAGACTGAAAGCATGGAATACTATGCAGCTGTTAGGAAAAATGAAGTTATGAAATTTGCCTATAAATGGATGGACATGGAGAGGATCATGTTGAGTGAAATTAGTCAGAAGGAAAAAGATATAGAATAACTGCATTTATTTGCATGACATATATATGTATTTATATACATATTATGATACCAAAATCAAGGTCAGGCGAAACGTGGACAGGAGGTCATGTCAAGGTGGAAATTACCACATGTGTGGGGAGTCAGAGGCTAGGTAAGACAGAGAAGGAACAATGTGCTAATAATTGTTGAAAGGGCTAATACCAACCTAGAACTGAGCATTAAATACAGGCAAAAAGAAACACATGATAACCTCTAAGTGTATGTTTTGCAATCCAGAATATGTAAGAGAAGGAAGAGAGAGAGAGAGAGAGAGAGAGAGAGAGAGAAGAGTGAGAGAGAGAAAAGAGATAAAGAAGTCTGCCATAGAGACAGGCTGGGGGTGGGTGGGAGGAATCGGGGGCACTGGTGGTGGAAAATGGGGCACTGGTGGAGGGATGGTTTCTGGAACATTGTGTGTCTGAAATCTACAAACATGAACAACTTTGTAATTGTATATCCAAGTTGGTATAATAAAATATTAATTAAAAAACAATTTAGGTATTCGAATATAGCTCAATGGGCTGGGCACACCTTGCAGGAAATATGCCTGAATTTGATCTCTAGCACCTCGTATGAGTATCCTGGGCACATATGATACATCTCTCAGCACCCTATAATGTCAATTTCTAACTAAGCTGTTATTTCACTACAGATTTCTGTATTTAAAAAGCGAACTCATTCTTAAGTGGTATGGAAAACATGAATATGGTGCAATATCCATTTGAAGGCTTAGTGCATGAGCACATATATAAACTCAGGAATGGGCGCAGAGACTTACCATTTGTCATTTTGAGTATTGAGATGATATATTCATCAGTTTTTTAAAATTTCATTGGAAATGGCTGTTGTTACTGATCAAGTGATTCTATTTTTTGACTCAAAGAAATGTTAGAACCAATTTTCAGGAAACTAAACTGTTGTTTTATTTCTATAAATTTTTCTATTTTGCTGTTATAAAATCAAGTGCTTCGAAAATGACCACAAAGGGGAGATATCCGAGTTTAACCTCAATCTCAACATATTGAGAACTTTATATTACTTTATATGTGAAGACTATCCACTGGATTCCTGAACCAATACTATTTTCATAACTGGGTTTATGAGTAAAGTGAAGCTATCAAAAGATTCAAGGGAAAATTTAGTATTGCTACAGTCCAGTTACTGCTAACACTGTCTCCTCATTAGAATCCTAGCAGTTTATATACATTAATTGGGTGACAAACCCAATGTCAGATCAGGAATACAGTGAAAAGAATTAGAGCACTCAATGCACTTACTGAGATTGTAGATGCAACCTTGTATGGTTTTGATATGCAAAGTTTCCATTGTAAGAAGTATATTTTGAGTCAAACAAACCAACAAGAGAGTATAGCACTTGTGCAAACATGAACACACACCCCTGTCTCCCATGCCCTTCCACACACACACACACACCTGCATCTTTGTTTTCCAAGCAGTGAAATAGTGTATTTGACTGGTGTAGTCACTTTGTAAAGTACTCCTTTCACAAAGTTTTCCTCAACACAACAGTAACTCTGAAACCCTAAGATATTTAAATCTAAAAACAGCTTAGCTTCTAAACAACAATCCCTCAGTACAGATGAAAGATTGCACTGTAAGGGTCTAAGTCATATTAAGCATTTAACCCTAAGGCATATTTGGTAGATTAGCATGAGCTCAGCGTAAAAACAGAACAGCCGCAGTGCTGAAATTGTTTGAGTATGTAACAATATCACAACTCAAACGCTGTAGGAAGTAGTCCGTTTTCGTGCTAACTCATTTCAGGATTACTCTTGTCACTGAGGAGAAAGTAAGATTTATTCTTTGAAGTTTTCAGAAAGTCTGCATTTAGTATCTTATGTAGGAAGAATAATGGTGACCTGGACTACTTAACTGATGCTTATCAGTTTCAAGTCGTGCTGCCTAATAAATCCTTTTAGTTTTACAGAAACATCATTTTGCCTGCAGATAGTAGTAAAACTATTTGTCTATTTACTCTCTTTTGGTTCTTCACTGGTCTTGCTTCATTAATACCTTATATCATCAAGCCTAGCATAAAGATCTTTGATTCTTCTTGGTGTTCTCTATTATGTCTACCAAAAGTGCCTCATTTTCAGGGTTTTTTAGGCCACACTAAGCGGTTCTCAGGGCTGTACACTTGGCTCTGTGCTCAGACATCGCCCCGATAGTGCTCAGGAAGCACATCAAGAGTGCCAGTCATCAAACAAGTCAGATGTGTGCAAGGCAAGCGCCTTACTGTATCCATGTGCTGTGTCTCTGGTCTAACACAAATATAAATAAGTTGACTTAAATAATCTAACAGAGTACTATTCAAAAAAACCCTCACTTTAGCATATATAGAAAATATAGAAAAAAGTCCACAAAATATTATTATCCAAAAGACAACAGTTGGAAAACATTTTCAGACATTTTGAATTACTTGACAGACATATATATTAATAACATGCTATTTTCATTCATATAATTGTATACATACTATATGTTCTTTGTTCTCTTTGCATTCATTTTATTGAGGTGCTGATTTTCAACAATGTTAATGATACTTTTGTGCATGGATAATCATCTCGAAGTCTACATTTACACTAGTGTGCCCATTTAAATATTTCTCAAATAGGAAATAAAGTCTTCATTATATGTTTTACTTTTTAGAACACATTCATACAGTGCAGTAGAAATATCACCCTAAGCATAATTTTTTGCTCAGATAGTGATAAATATTGACAATGACTCTTAAAAAAAATTTGTATTGTGTCACTGTGCCATAAAGTTAGACGGCTGTTCATGATTAGATGTCAGTCTGAAAATGCTCCACCCATTCCTCTGCTAGGCTGCATTCCAGCACCAATGTGCCTTTTACCCTCCTGCCACTCCCAGTCCCAGCCTGTCTCTATGTCCAGCCTTTTCTCCCTCTCACTCCCTCCGTCCCATTGGGTATTATGGACACGGTAGTGCAGTTTCTACTGTTTCTACTGTTTTTTTGTGTCCCAGAGTATATTCCAGAAGTCGTATTGTTGGATTGAATGGGAGCTAAATTTCTAGTTTTTTTTTTTGAGGAATGACCATCTTGTTTTCCAAAAATCTGGACCAGTTGGCATTCCCACCAACAATGAATGAGAGAGTCCCTTTCTCTCAGCATCCATACCACCCACTTGTTAGTCTTGTTCTTTTGGATGTGTGCCATTCTCTGGGGTGTGAGATACTCATTGTTTTGATTTGTTTCCCCCTGATGATGAACAACAGTGAACAATTTTTCATGTGCCATTTGGTCATTTATATTTGTTTTCTGAGGAAATTTCTGTTCATTTCTTCTCCCCATTTTTTGAAGGGTTAATTATTACTTTCTTGTAAAGTTCTACTAGTACCTTATATATCTTGGATATTACCCTTATTTGATGGGTATTGGGTAAATAATTTTTTTTTTTTTATTTTGGGTCACACCCGCGATGCTCAGGGGTTTCTCCTGGCTCTGCACTCAGGAATTACTCCTGGCAGTGCTCGGGGGACCATATGGGATACCCGGGGATCAAACCGGGCCCAGCATAGGCCGGCTGGGTGCAGCAAGCGCCCTACTGCTGGGCTATTGCTCCGGCCCCCTGGGTAAATAAATTTTTAACATTTCATGGACTGTCTCTGAATCTTGGTCATTTTTATTTTGAGATGCAGGCGCTTCTTAAATTCTCAATTATCTGATTTAATTAACTTACTTTTTTATTTTGGATTTAAAATACATATCTAGGGGCTGGAGGATTAGTATGGTGGGAAGGCATTTGCTTTGCATGCAGCTGACCAGGTTCAATTCCGGCATCCCTTATGGTTCCCGGAGCACAACCAGGGTAATCCATAGAGCAGAGCCAGGAGTAATCCCTGAGCATCACTGGGTGTACACAAAAAAGCAAAATAAAAAAAAATATGTATCTAAAACTATAAATACCTCTACGCAGATCAATATAATCCTTATTACCAAGGAATTTTTAAAAGCTTTCCCAATTTATTACATATTTTTATCCGGTTTACCCATTTCACTAAATATTTGATCAATTCTTGGATACTATATATTTTAAAGTTATTAATTTGACAGAATATTATCTAATATACCATTTTAATATTAATATCTCTACTGATAGTGATATTGAGGATGATTATTAAATATAGGAAATTATTACTTATATTTTTTGTTCTCCCAGGTTATTTGCTAAAGCCAAATATTTATCTTTTTATTTATTTATCCATTTATTTAATTTATTTATTTATATATCTATTTATATAGCTTTTTTTTTTTGCTTTTTTGGGTCACACCAGCGATGCTCAGGGTTATTCCTGGCTCTGCACTCAGGAATTACTCCTGGCGGTGCTTCGGGGGACCATATGGGATACCGAGGATCGAACCCGGGCTGGCACAGGCCGGCCACGTGCAAGGCAAACACCCTACTTGCTGGACTATCGCTCCAGCTCCCTTTATTTAGCTTTTTTTGGTCACACCCGGCAACACTCAGGGGATACTCCTGGCTCTGTACTCAGGATTTACTCCTGGCGGTGCTGAGGGACTATATGGGATGCTGGGGGTTGAGCTGGCCTGCACAGGCTGGCCGCTTACAAGCAAACACCCTACCCGCTGGGCCTATCGGCCCGGCTATCTTTTATTTTTAATTAACCACTTTTTTTTGATCTTTTATTTTGTTCACTTGTGTGTAATATTTTTCTAGTCCTCCTCATACTAGATTTTAGTTTCCCCCCTATTCACAAGTATTGTCGGTTTTCTTTTCCTCCCGTGATACATTTAACATCTTCTAAACTATGCCACTTCCACCACAATGTATAGATTGATTTCCCACTTCAATACACTCATAAAAGTAAAATAATGAGCTGTATAGAGTACAGAAAGTTCGGTGAACCTGCTATGTTCTATGCCTTTAATACAACTGACTCTAGTTTGAACCTGTCACCACATATGGACTCTTTGCCCCATCCAGGTATGATTCCTGGGTATGGCCAGGTATGGCCTTCAAACAAATAAAAAGGTACTGCAAGATTACTACCTCACATATAATCATTTAATAGCCTAATGTTTATATTTCTTCACTTTTAGCCTCTCATTTTGATTATCAATTCCTAATCTCCTCTCCTTTCCCTTTCTTTTTTTCCTTTCCCCTTTCATCTCCCTCACTCCCTTCCATCCTCCATTGGGATCAAATCTAGATTCCCACACACGGAAGCAAATATGCACTTGACTGCTTTGCTGTGTCATAACTCAAGTCAGTTTGGTCAAATTAAATTGTCTCCATAGAGAAAGTTTAGACATTTCCTATATATTAGACACCTTTATCCCTATCTTCACTTATTTCTCTGCAAATTCATACAAACTATTTCTCAAAACTGCACTCCATTCCAGACCTCCAAGAACTTAGGACCAAGAATTTCATGTGTTCTTTTAAGAATTCCTTTATAGAATCCGTAAAATATTGTGAGGTTGCCCATTCCTACAAGATTCCCTTGCCATCAGAGTCATTCCCGATCTATGCACGATACCTGAACTTTTGCGTTCTCATGAAAAAGCCAAATGAGCCATCAATTGCTATCTTATGGGACATGCATAGATAATCAACTATCACCTTACCTTTTTATATATCGGTTCATCTTCTATAAATGCAACTATTTTTTCCCCACCAATCTCTACTCAAGTGCTGTTTGTCTCCTGAATTCCCAAGGCACAGAGAAGGGGAAGTTTTTTGAAATTAAACTTTTGCTGCTTTCACTCTTAACAACTCCAGCTAATCAAGAAGCTAGGTTAGAATACAGGCTGGTTATCTGACTATTCAAGTGATTGTTCCTTTCCATCTATACTGCCCCCCCATTCCACTGAAGGCTCCATTCTGAACGAAATTAACTGGCAGGCATTATTGCTGATAATATGGTGACATATATTCCAAGATATCTGTTTCATCAATCATAAAATTAAAATGGTACCCACCCCTCTTCTAAGTCAATGACCTCAGTTTTTACTTAGATTCCAACACTTTTAGCAATCTAGAATCTCGACCATTTCTATTTTTCTCTTCTGTATTTTACTGTCTCATAAAAATGGCCTACTATATTCTCTTCTAGT
This sequence comes from Cryptotis parvus, assembly GCA_021461705.1. Classification (NCBI taxonomy): domain Eukaryota; kingdom Metazoa; phylum Chordata; class Mammalia; order Eulipotyphla; family Soricidae; genus Cryptotis; species Cryptotis parvus. The sequence goes on along the minus strand of JAJIBD010033564.1, from coordinate 101 downwards.
TATTTTCTTGTCTTTTTTTCCCCCCAAACAAATAAATCTATTGAACCAATAGATAAAGGCTCCAGTCTTTATGACTTACTTTCACCATTTACATTTCACCC
>JAJIBD010033563.1:0-63433 GCA_021461705.1 Cryptotis parvus | reverse complement strand
GTGTTTTCCCATGGGGACGGCCCATGTTTTATCCCAGTATCAAATATGGTCCCCTGAGCACCGCCAGGAGTAATTCATGGAGGGCAGTGTGAGTAAAACCCCTAAGTACATGCCGGTGTAACCCAAAAAGAAAAAAAAAAAGAATTCTGTGTATAATGTGAATATCCTGGGAAGGACCTGCTCCTAACTTCCATTATTGTCTAAGTCTATTGGTGCTGGCTGTGCTCCCATGCCACGTGTCAGTGCAGCTGTGGGCCTGGAATGTCTCAGCTTATGTTGCTGACTGTGTTAGCTGGAGCTACAGCCATGCCACTGACATGAAGGTGGAGCAATGGGAGGAGTAGAAGCCCAAATCTCCGCCTCCAAGTCTGGGCCAGTGTAAGTACACTCCTCCTCCTCTCTACACATGTGTGCAAACCCTGAGCTGCGTTGACTCCAGCCATGTGGCTGAATCATTTTACTGCCCTCCGAAATTCCATGGGCCGCTTCCACGTGATCTTTTCACATTTATACACTGTAATGTTCATTCTAGTTGGGTAACAAATTGGGGGAGTTGATTGGGAATGAGGAATTAATAATGTCACACTAGAACTCACTGTTGAATGTATACATAGATATATCATAAAGTGTTAATATCTGTAAAATGCTACAAAGTGTAAGAGAAGAGAGAAATACAGAGACAGAAAGATAAAGAAAAAGGTGCTTTCTATAGGGGCAGACTAGGGTTGGGGTGTGGGAGTGAAGTGTGTTTGGACATTAGTGGTGTGGGAATGGGGCATTTGGGCGGAAGGGATGGTTTCTGGAACACTGTATGATAGAGACCCAATTATGAATATCCTTGTAATTGTATATCTCATGATGATATAGTAAAAATAAGGGAAAAAAAAAAATTCTGCCCTTTTTTCTCTTCCCCCAATTCTGGAACTCCTTGTGATGTGAATATTATTTCTCTTTTATGCTGTCCAACATAACTCTTGGCATTATTTTATTGTTCTTAATGTTTTATTTTTCTGCTATGTTGGGATGGTTTCCACATCTACTTTTGCACTCATTCAAGTTTCAGATTCTGAGATTATTTTTACTGAGCCCCATCTACAGTCATTACTGTGGACAGCTACTTTATTTCTGTTTACTTTTATAATTTTTGTTTAAACATTTTATCCTTTCTGTCATTATTGAAACAGTGATATTATTATCTCAATATGCATCATTAAAATGGATGCACTCCACAGCTCGTCAGAGCTCCAACCAAGAGAAAAGTTAATCTGTCCCAGTTGTGTGTGGCTGCTTCATGGCAGCACAGTCATCAGTAAATGCACAAACTGAGAACCTACTACCAGAATATCCACCCACTAGCAGAGCTTGGCAAGCTGCCTGTGTTGTATTTGATATGCCAAAACCAGTAACAATTATGGACCTCATTCTTATGACCAGAACTAATGGTTTGAGTGCTTTTGTGTCCCTAGAGTGATCAGATGCTTTTGGGCTACACACAGCATGCCTCAGGACATATGGAAATGTTCCTGGTGTCCACTCAACAAATTGATGAACAACAGTAAGAAAAGTGATACAAGCGATCTCTGATGTAGTAAGTGTCCCTTCCAGTCCATTGTCTTTCTCTATTCATGTTCATGAGCTTGATTAAACTATACTCATCTATTTTTCTATCATATGTAGCTTCCTGTGGATCTAGGCTATGATAGAAGCCTTAGTTCAAGTGACCTGTGTGGTAACTAGGTGTTCCAGACAGATAGTATTCTGAGGTGGCTGTGTGTCAAGCTCTAGAAGGTTGGGAAGCAATCAGCTGTGGTGCACAGTCACAAGTGCCTGAAGGAAGCCATATCCTAACATTAAAGGAACCTAGACCAGAACGGAAGTTTAAGGGGGCCAATATCCAGCAACGACAAGGGTATCAGCTTACTATGGAGCTCCCACAGAACTGGTTATTAGGTGGGAAACTCATGTATGTTAGAACTGAAATGAGGCCTTAAATCCAGGTGGTAAAAAAAGCTTGTCCTCTGGGGCTGACAGGGATCTCAATAGAAAGTTTTATATCCTACCTCACTGGCTATGTTTTGGGTGGTTCACAGTGTGCTTCCTTTCTCTAGAGACACAGCATTCTTGCAAGTCGTCAGATATGGACAGGCAGGAAAAGAATCCGTTGACTTACCAGGAGAAAAATGTTTTTGATAGGGAGATCCTTTCAAGGAATTGTACTCTGGGTCTTTCACATATTGAGAGTGAGATCAAATATAACAGCCAACAGCACTATTACCAGCAAGATGGGTAGAGGTCAAAATGGTGCCTCCACCTTCTGCTTATATACATTATAGCTTTTTTTATTTTGGTTTTTTTTTTGCTTTTTGGGTCACACCCAGCAATACAGGGCTACTGGCTCTGCACTCAGAAATTACTCCTGGCAGTGCTTGGGGACCATATAGGGTGCCGGGAATTGAACCTGGGTCAGCTGGGTGCAAGGCAATCACTCTACCCTTTGGACTTTGCTTTGGCCCCACATTATAGCTTTCTGACACCTATACCAGGGTTTTTGCATACAATTGCATGATTGAGGGTGCAGAGTGTTTGGTACCATCCATACACCCTGCCCCTCCCAGTTGTTGAAGGTAAAGGTTTACTACTTATTCTTCATTGCTTTCTTTCTGGTTGAGAGTATCTTTGTCTCCAATATGTCTGAATAGAGATTAACCTCTCTAATTAGAATCTCTAACCCTTCAGATGCATGCTGTGAAAAGTTAGTTGCGTTTCAGGTCAACTTCTTTGTTGCTTAAGCACAGGTCTTGGTATAGATTTGTTGTGATGATGGGAGGAGATAAACCTAAGTTCTCCCTTTTATTGTCTTGATGATTTACTTGTAGACATACTGAAATTAAGGTTATATTATTCTTTTTCCTTTCTTTTCCTTCTCTTTCCTTCCCTCCCTTCCTTCCTTTATTTATTTGGTTTGGGGGCACACCCAGAGATGAACATGATTTACTTCTGGTTCTGTGCTAAGGGATTACTCTTGGCAGGTTCAGGGGAACATATGTGGTACTTGGGATATAATTCTTTCAGCCATGTACAAGGCAAGCCTCTTGCCTATACGTATTTTTATCTGGCCCAAATGTTACTTATTTATCTTTGATACCATGGAACTTCTATTTTCCATTCTTTCTGAACATTTAATTTTTAAAATTTTATTTGTTTTATTAACAAAATTTAAAAAATGTATTTATTTAAATACCGTGATTTACAAAGTACAAAGCTTTTTGCAATACAGTTGTTAGAAAGACTCATTATTTAGCACCAATCCCACCAGCAGTGTGCCCCCACCATCATCAGAGACCCCCATTTCCCACCTCCACCATCCCCATCTCCTTGTCTGCTCCCTTAGATGGCATCAATTGTGTTGATCATTACTGCTCATATAAAAGAATGATATTGATAAAGTCATTTTTTTTTTGGGCTGTGCTGTGGGAGTCTGGCAAATTCTGTTCTTGGATTCACTTTCTGCGTTTCCGGAGCCCAGTGGTTCTCTATTGTCAACCCAGGACTCACCATCACAGTACCTATGAACAACACCTATTTCACATTTATCTCATCTCTATTTGAGCTAGTCCTACGCAAAAATTGAATAATCTATTCTATACTGCTTGTTATAGGGTGGGACACTGAAAAGACGGGCTTAAGATCAGCTTTTCTCTTGGGTGGAGCTCTGGAAGCTGTGGAGTCCGGATATTGAAAATGGCTGCTATCATTGTGCGGGGTTCCCTCTGGCTTCTTCCTATGCTCTATTGGGATGGTGGGCCAGGGCCAGAACTTACCCTCCCTCCTGGCCACCTCATGATCAGCTGAGCACAGGGAAAGTCAGTAGCAGCTCTACCCCATATATATATGTCTCTGGTTTCAAGTATACCTGGGCTAGAAATAGGCTTCATATAGGGTGGGACTCTGACGAGTCAGACTTGAGATCAGCTTTTCATTCATCATCAATAAAATAATGAATTGAGAGCCTACCTACAACCTATCCCACCCTCACAGCAGAGCCTGACAAGCTACCATGTTTTATTCAATATGCCACAAACATTAAAGATGATGGACCTCATTCCCATGACCTGAACGAATGGTTTGAGGCCCTCGTGCTCCTGTAGCGAGCAGATGCCCTAGGGCTACACTAGCACACTATAGGGACAAATGGAGACATTACCAGACTCACTCGAGCAAATCAATGAACAACGGGAAGATAATACTGCTTGTTGGGGCCACTTCTTTAAACACAGTCGGTGAATATGGTCTTAGATACAAGTCATTGGAGATACTTAAAACTCATGTGCCATCTGGGCCCACTGTATGGAAGTTTTCAATATGTCCCACAGACCACACATTGTGTCCACACATTTGGGTTTTTATGAGATGTGATGGGATACGTGTTAAATGGGTATTCAAGGTTTTGAAATATTGCCCAGACTACCAGACTAGACCTTGAGGATGATCATGGTTGTGTTGCACAAAGTTTTCTGTCCTTTTGAGAGTCTGTTGGGGTGGGGGCAGGCAAGAGTCAGAACCTGCTCCTCTTCCAGGAAGCTCCATCAGCCTAGCACAGGGCAGGCAGGCAGAAGCTCCGCCCTGCACCTGAGTTCCTGGTTTCTGGCTCACAGCATGAGCAGTAGTTCTGGGTGAGGCCGCCAGGCCCTTGTGGAGCGGACAGAGGTATTTCCTTTCTTGGAATCCAGGTGACCAGTATAATAAAAGTTTAACAAAGCACATTCAACTAATGTCTAATATCTGAACTCGATATTATTTCATTGATGTCAAAAGAGGGGTTCGACAGGGTACCATTTCACCAAAACTCTTCAGCGCACCCTCAAGAACATCATGCGCCAATTAGAATGGGAAGGAATGAGAGTGAAGATAGATGGTCGGCAACTACACCACCTCCGCTCGCTGATGACATCGTTCTAATAACACCAAACATTAGCCAAGCGGCACAAATGCTGGCTGACTTTGACCAAAAATGTGGAAAGATAGGTCTACAGCTGAATCTTAAGAAAACTATGTGTATGAAAATGAACTAGTTCCTGAGGCCCCATTCACTCTCAATGGAACAAACATCTCTGACTGCAGCAGTTATGTGTACCTAGGTCGAGAAGTCAACATGATAAATGACCTAAAACCTGAGCTGCAGAGGAGGAAGAGAGTGGCATGGAATGCCTTCAAAGGCATAGAAGAAATAGCTAAAAGGAAAAGAACCTCGGGCTCCAGGCACATTTCTTCAACTCTACTGTTCTCCCTGCATTAACATATGCCTCAGAGACCTGGGCCCTACGAAAGCAGGATGAGAATGCTATTCGGGTCTCCCAGAGAGCATCGAAAAAGCTATGCTTGGAATATCACGCCTCACTCAAGTGAGAGAAGGAATCCGGAGTTCTGACCTCCATCACTATTCCAGAATCAGGGATGCTGTCTCCTTTGCCAAGGCATCGAAAATCAGATGGGCTGGACATGTAATGCGATTTGGTGACAACCGCTGGACTAGAGCCGCTACCGACTGGATCCCAAGGGATGTCAAAAGATCACGTGGCTGCCCACCTACAAAATGGTCAGACTTCCTTGTAAAGACCCTGCAGGAACGGTTTGAGGCTTTTCATATTCCTGAATCAACCAGACGCCATTGGGCTACATTGGCACGTGATAGGGTCCACTGGAAATGTTACTGGCTCCCACTCGAGCAAACTGATGAATAACGGGATTCAAGTGATCAAGTGATCAAGTGATCTGAACTCGAGTCAGCATATTTAGATCTTGAGTGTACTTAAAATTCTAAAAACTTATACTGTATTACAGGGTGACTGATATTAAAATAACTTCTTGATTTTATGTGGGATTTTTTTGAGTTGTGATTTTGCTTTGACAATTAATTAAATTATCAAATTTAATTACTTTATTAAACTTAATTACTAATTTAATAATTAATTTTAATTAACTGTAAAATTTTGGAGTATTTTGGGGGCACACATGCAGTATTCAGGGCTTACTCTTGGTTCTGTGCTTTATTCCTGCTTTACTTTGAGGAAACCCATAAGGTCACATGTAAAGGCAAACACTCGGGCCTCACTATCCTAAAAGTGTACTCCAGCTCCTATCAAATAGTTTGCTCCTTAAAATATTTAAGATAATAATCTTCTCCTGCAATTTTATGTTCAAATAAATGCAATTTAAAATATGATAACATTCAATTTATAAATCAGTCATGTAAATTATAAAATATAGTATAAGAAAACATAGCATATAGTTTTTTACATAACCATAATTGCTTTTAAAACGTATAGTAATTATAAATATATATTTCTATTTATTGAATATTTTTCTCTATAACTTTAAATATAATCTCTCACCACAAGTTGAACTCTTCCACCATTGCGTATATCTGGATCTAACTCGGGCAAGAAGTGTTCTCTGCAGAGGGATGAAAATAGAAATCATGCTACAATATAAATGTAATGGGAAAATTTGAAAGAAATGCCTAATGAAAGATTTGGGAAAATACTAATTGCAAAATCAAATAATATTTTATTGCTTTTATAATTTGTATTTTTTTATCATAGGTTAGGTAACAGTTACAATAGTGTAAACTTCTATGGGAATCCTTTACAATTACTACACAATATTTTTCTTAAAATATATTACATGAAAAATTACAAATTCACATCTTTTTGTACAATTTTAAAATGTAAGTGTGTATAAAACTTAATTATATAACACTAATATTATCCTTCTTTGATAGGTACAAGCATATACAACAAAGAACAAAATCTGAAGCTACCAATAATATGTTAACAAACTACTGAAAATAATTTACAAATTCTTATATTTGTTACTTGCTTTATGTGGAAGGAAAGAACTTGTTTTAAAATTTTTGTTAACTTTGATTTACAATACTGTATATATATTTTAGAGACACAATATCATACCTCTATTAAAAAAAAGATGTAAGTACCTCATATCCACTACTGGAGTAATAGCATCTCCATCGGAATTCAATGGATCCCTTTGCATTAATACCCTCTCTTTTCTCCTACTTTGGTAACCCAAGTGGTATGGTTGGAATTCAAGGGTTTGTTTCCCTTTGCCTTTGTTCCTTAGGGTTTGCTTTTCTATACTCTAAATATGAGTGAGATGACCAGTATTTGTTACCATTCCTTCTGATTTATTTTGCTTTGCATGATCTCCCTCTGTTCTATCCACATTGTTGCAAATATGCAACAATATGGAAAGTTCTCAAAATTTTATATCTTGTCAATTTAAAAATAGCTCTATTGGGTTTAATGCATAGGATTAATGCTCACAATTAACTATCACCTAAGTTAGAACACTGGCATTTGACTTTTTCAGGAATTGTTACTGAAAACAGTTTTTATTTAAGCCGCCGCTTAAGAAACTGGACTTAACAAGTGTAGGGGCAGAAGGAAGGGAACCATGAGACAACAGTGGAGAGCTGTGGACACTATTATTGAGGAGGTAGTATTATAAGGTTGCATGTATGAAAACCTATGAAAGTAATATAAATTATGGCTCTTCTAATTAAAATAAATAAATAATAAAATGAACAAGATTGATGACATATATAAGTTTTAATTCACATATTTTAAGAGGTTTGATGTTTTATATACTATAATTTGCTATTAAATTACATTCTGATACTGCAAGAATTTGTTATTCATTGACTCCATTGCTGATCTAAAATATTGGAAACATTTTCAATATTTACCTCTCGAGTCAGTATTGCTTTATTTACTTTAAATTCTTCTAATAGCACATTTAAAAGATTTTTAGATATGTATAATTAAAGTCTTCAAAGTGTATGTAAATATTATCTTCCGACTATCATTTCTTTATTCACATAAATGCTTTGATTATGTTCTTATGGGCTGAACTTTTTTTCTCAAACTTCTTATGTTAAAGTTCTAATCCCCAATATCTAAGAATGTGACTGGAAGTGACAATTAAAGGACCTAAAAGGTAGTAATTAAGATCAAATGACATGCAGACCTGTCTTTATCAAACCTGACTAATATCCTCATAAGAGGAAAAGGTTATGACACATTACACAGATGAAGAAATGAACATGTGTGGACACAGTGAGAAAATAGCTATTTACTGGGCAAGGAGAACGTGGCTTGGCTTTTCTGCTTGCCAAGGAGAAAGATCTATGAAGAAACTGAACCTTCTCATTTGATCTTGAACTTGATTTATATCTAGAATAGTGATAAACCAAGTCCATATATATATTTTTCTTTTTTTGGGTCACACTCAGCGTTACTCCTGGTTCTTTGCTCAGGAACTACTCCTGGTGGTGTCCAGGGATTATGGGATGATGGGGATCAAACACTGATTGGCCGTGTGCAAGGCAAACGCCCTACCCACTGTGCTATCACTCTGGCCCCCAAATCTATATGTTTAAATATGCCAAATCTGTGGCAGGAGAGCAAACTAACACAGTAAGTTAATAATAGAAACAACTGAATAACTATTAGGGTTCAAATCATCTTGTTTTTCAGAGGGATATAAATGTTTGCTACTCTCAACCTTATGTGCTCACCTCTGTCTTGTGAGGTAGATAAGATACTATCATCTCACTATGAAGGAGAAGAAACTAATGCATTGAGACCTCATGGAAACTTATGAAAATCACCACTTACTAGACTGGTAAACTGCTAACATCTGGTCTGAATAAAAATTTTAATTTTCAAACACAAACAGTAATACAAGCAACACAAAATAAAAGGCAAACCATTATTTTTTTGTGATTCATGAACTGCTTTAAAGCATTTTAGTAACAGTTTAGTATAGAAATTTAAAGAGTTACTAAATCTATTCCATATAAAATATTAAAAATAATAACCTGGCAACATGCTATATTGTCCTTTGGCTATAAAGTCATGTTTGTTTTAGCACAATTAACTTAGGTTTTACTTGGCAAGATACGTTTATATTACAAAAATCTAATTTAAAGAAAATGACCTCACCCTTTCATATTTCTGGAACTAGTTTCATGAACCTTGACCTGTGTGTGAAGCCATTGATATGTGTATTCCTTACTCCTTTCTACTTTTCGAGTCCAGAGGTATCCTTACAGATAAATTCTTCTTTGCCTGAGGAATAAATATAGAACTTTTTATTTAACAGATGGACCTTTTAGTAAAAAAATTTCATAACATTTAAGCAAAACTTAAAAGATATATTATGGTAACTAATCATCTTTAAGAAAAATAGTACATGCCACCTAGAGATTAAGATTTTTGTTGCTTGAGTTTAAAAATTATTTTTTTGAAGTTATGAAATTTGCCTATAAAGGGATGGACATGGAGAAGTCATGTTGAGTGAAATTAGCCAGAAGGAGAGAGACAGATACAGAATGACTGCATTTATTTGCATGACATAAATATATGTATATATTATGATACCAATATCCAAGGTCAAGTGAAACATGTATCAGGAGGTTTTGTCAAAGGTGGAAATTATCACAAACGTTTGGGAGTCAGAGGCTAGGTAAGACAGAAAATGGAACAGTGTGCTAACAATTGTCGAAAGCACTAATGCCAACCTAGAGCTGAGTATTAAATACAGGCAAAAAGATACACATGACAATCCTTTAATGTATGTTCTGTAATCCATAGTCTGGAAGGGGAAGGAAAAGAGAAAGAGATAGAGTGAATGGGAAAGAAATAAAGAACCTGCCATGGAGGCGGGCTGGGGAGGGAGGGAACCGGGGACATTGGTTGTGGGAGATGGGCACTGGTGGAGGGATGGGTGCTGGAACACTGTATAACCAAAACCCAAATATGAACATCTTTGTAATTGTGTATCTTACGGTGGTATAATAAAATACTTATAAAAAATAAAAATTATCTATTTTGAAAAACAAAGTGTTTTAATGTAACCAGCATCTAGGATTTTAAATTTTTTTTAGAAAATACAGAATAAAATTTGATAAAAAATAGAATTCTACAATAATCAGGGTATCTTTCCACTACCACGTCTTTTTGACTCATTTAATTATAATCACTCTCATATTTACTTTCTTTGTATGTATAAGTTTTAATATTATTGAGCTCACTTGAAACTGAATTTTAATTCTGTCTATAGTTAAGACTGGATTTTGTTAGCTAAAACAATATCTAAAGCCAGAACGAAATTGTCGATCAAGTTTGAGGGAAACAGTTATTATGTCATTAAATGTACTTAATGGCATTTAAAAGATGATCTGGAAGTATAATAATGCTATTAAAATATGATTGGGAAGCATAAAAATGAAGACAGGTGCAGAAAATATGCAAGAAAAGAAAATTTTAGGGTAAGAACATAAGGGCGGAGCGATAGCCCAGCGGGTAGGGCGTTTGCATTGCACGGCGCGGCCTGTGCCGGCAGGTTCGATCCCCGGCATCCCATATGGTCCCCGAGCACCGCCAGGAGTGATTCCTGAGTGCAGAGCCAGGAGTAACCCCTGAGCATTGCCGGTGTGACCCAAAAAAAGCCAAAAAAAAAAAAAAAAAATAGAACATAAGGCAACGGACATAAAGTGACTCCAACTCCTATATTCAAATATTAAAGTTACTCTATAAAAAAAATATATATATATATATATATATATATTTGCCTTTTGGGGTCACACCCGGCAATGCTCAGGGGTTTCTCCTGGCTCTGCACTCAGGAATTACTCCTGGCAGTGCTCGGGGACCATATGGGATGCCGGGATCGAACCTGGGCCGGCATGGGCCGGCCGCGTGGCAAGGCAAACTCCCTACACACTGGGCTATCGCTCCGCCCAAAGTTACTCTATATTTTTTTAATTAAAAAGTATGTCATTGTTTCTGCGATGTCTATGCCATAATCAGAGTTACATTGAGGTGCTTATCAGAGGATTGAAGTTTCAAAAGGGGTTGAAGTGATATTACAGCAGGTAGGGCACTTGATTAGCATATGGCAGACACAGGTTTGATCTGAAACATTCAATGTGATTCCGAGCTTCTCGAGGAGTAATTTCTGAGCACAGAACCAAGAATCACTGGGTGTGGCTCCCAAAAAACAATAGAAGAGTTACTAAAAAGCATTTTACCATGGCCTTAACTTGTAAAATTTTCTCTTAAATAAGGTGATAATCACTACTTGATAATAATAATTATCTTATTTAAAACTTGCTAAAGTTCTACATTTAATCAATACAGACTAACTGTGAATAAACATTTCACTACTGATAGTTAATCAAAGAAAGGCACTTACTCATGGTAATTAAAATGACAAGACTGAAAGCATGGAATACTATGCAGCTGTTAGGAAAAATGAAGTTATGAAATTTGCCTATAAATGGATGGACATGGAGAGGATCATGTTGAGTGAAATTAGTCAGAAGGAAAAAAGATATAGAATAACTGCATTTATTTGCATGACATATATATGTATTTATATACATATTATGATACCAAAATCCAAGGTCAGGCGAAACGTGGACAGGAGGTCATGTCAAAGGTGGAAATTACCACATGTGTGGGAGTCAGAGGCTAGGTAAGACAGAGAAGGGAACAATGTGCTAATAATTGTTGAAAGGGTAATACCAACCTAGAACTGAGCATTAAATACAGGCAAAAAGAAACACATGATAACCTCTAAGTGTATGTATTGCAATCTAGAATATGTAAGAGAAGGAAGAGAGAGAGAGAGAGAGAGAGAGAGAGAGAGAGAGAGAGAGAGAGAGAAAAGAGATAAAGAACCTGCCATAGAGACAGGCTGGGGGGTGGGTGGGAGGGAATCGGGGGCACTGGTGGTGGAAAATGGGCACTGGTGGAGGGATGGGTGCTGGAGCATTGTGTGACTGAAATCCACAAACATGAACAACTTTGTAATTGTATATCCAAGTTGGTATAATAAAATATTAATTAAAAAACAATTTAGGTATTCGAATATAGCTCAATGGGCTGGGCACACCTTGCAGGAAATATGCCTGAATTTGATCTCTAGCACCTCGTGAGTATCCTGGGCACATATGATACATCTCTCAGCACCCTATAATGTCAATTTCTAACTAAGCTGTTATTTCACTACAGATTTCTGTATTTAAAAAGCGAACTCATTCTTAAGTGGTATGGAAAACATGAATATGGTGCAATATCCATTTGAAGGCTTGGTGCATGAGCACATATATAAACTCAGGAATGGACGCAGAGACTTACCATTTGTCATTTTGAGTATTGAGATGATATATTCATCAGTTTTTTAAAATTTCATTGGAAATGGCTGTTGTTACTGATCAAGTGATTCTATTTTTTTGACTCAAAGAAATGTTAGAACCAATTTTCAGGGAACCTAAACTGTTGTTTTATTTCTATAAATTTTTCTATTTTGCTGTTATAAAATCAAGTGCTTCTAAAATGACCACAAAGGAGATATCCGAGTTTAACTCAATCTCAACATATTGAGAACTTTATATTACTTTATATGTGAAGACTATCCACTGGATTCATGAACCAATACTATTTTCATAACTGGGTTTATGAGTAAAGTGAAGCTATCAAAAAGATTCAAGGGAAAATTTAGTATTGCTACAGTCAGTTACTGCATAACACTGTCTCCTCATTAGAATCCTAGCAGTTTATATACATTAATTGGGTGACAAACCCAATGTCAGATCCAGGAATACAGTGAAAAGAATTAGAGCACTCAATGCACTTACTGAGATTGTAGATGCAACCTTGTATGGTTTTGATATGCAAAGTTTCCATTGTAAGAAGTATATTTTGAGTCAAACAAACCAACAAAAAGAGAATATAGCACTTGTGCAAACATGAACACACACCCCTGTCTCCCATGCCCTTCCACACACACACACACCTGCATCTTTGTTTTCCAAGCAGTGAAATAGTGTATTTGACTGGTGTAGTCACTTTGTAAAGTACTCCTTTCACAAAGTTTTCCTCAACACAACAGTAACACTGAAACCCTAAGATATTTAAATCTAAAAACAGCTTAGCTTCTAAACAACAATCCCTCAGTACAGATGAAAGATTGCACTGTAAGGGTCTAAGTCATATTAAGCATTTAACCCTAAGGCATATTTGGTAGATTAGCATGAGCTCAGCGTAAAAACAGAACAGCCGCAGTGCTGAAATTGTTTGAGTATGCTTAACAATATCACAACTCAAACGCTGTAGGAAGTAATCCGTTTTCGTGCTAACTCATTTCAGGATTACTCTTGTCACTGAGGAGAAAGTAAGATTTATTCTTTGAAGTTTTCAGAAAGTCTGCATTTAGTATCTTATGTAGGAAGAATAATGGTGACCTGGACTACTTAACTGATGCTTATCAGTTTCAAGTCGTGCTGCCTAATAAATCCTTTTAGTTTTACAAGAAACATCATTTTGCCTGCAGATAGTAGTAAAACTATTTGTCTATTTACTCTCTTTTGGTTCTTCACTGGTCTTGCTTCATTAATACCTTATATCATCAAGCCTAGCATAAAGATCTTTGATTCTTCTTGGTGTTCTCTATTATGTCTACCAAAAGTGCCTCATTTTCAGGGTTTTAGGCCACACTAAGCAGTTCTCAGGGCTGTACACTTGGCTCTGTGCTCAGAGATCGCCCCGATAGTGCTCAGGGAAGCACATCAAGTGCCAGTCATCAAACAAGTCAGATGTGTGCAAGGCAAGCGCCTTACTGTATCCATGTGCTGTGTCTCTGGTCTAACACAAATATAAATAAGTTGACTTAAATAATCTAACAGAGTACTATTCAAAAAACCCTTACTCCAGCATATATAGAAAATATAGAAAAAGTCCACAAAATATTATTATCCAAAGACAACAGTTGGAAAACATTTTCAGACATTTTGAAGTACTTGACAGACATATATATTAATAACATGCTATTTTCATTCATATAATTGTATACATACTATATGTTCTTTGTTCTCTTTGCATTCATTTTATTGAGGTGCTGATTTTCAACAATGTTAATGATACTTTTGTGCATGGATAATCATCTCAAGTCTACATTTACACTAGTGTGCCCATTTTAAATATTTCTCAAATAGGAAATAAGTGTCTTCATTATATGTTTTACTTTTTACCAGAACACATTCATACAGTGCAGTAGAAATATCACCCTAAACATAATTTTTTGCTCAGATAGTGATAAATATTGACAATGACTCTTAAAAAATTTGTATTGTGTCACTGTGCCATAAAGTTAGACGGCTGTTCATGATTAGATGTCAGTCACAAAATGCTCCACCCATTCCTCTGCTAGGCTGCATTCCAGCACCAATGTGCCTTTTACCCTCCTGCCACTCCCAGTCCCAGCCTGTCTCTATGTCCAGCCTTTTCTCCCTCTCACTCCCTCCGTCCCATTGGGTATTATGGACACGGTAGTGCAGTTTCTACTGTTTCTACTGTTTTTGTGTCCCCAGAGTATATTCCCAGAAGTCGTATTGTTGGATTGAATGGGAGCTAAATTTCTAGTTTTTTTTTTGAGGAATGACCATCTTGTTTTCCAAAAAATCTGGACCAGTTGGCATTCCCACCAACAATGAATGAGAGAGTCCCTTTCTCTCAGCATCCATGCCACCACTTGTTAGTCTTGTTCTTTTGGATGTGTGCCATTCTCTGGGGTGTGAGATACTCATTGTTTTGATTTGTTTCCCCTGATGATGAACAACATTGAACAATTTTTCATGTGCCATTTGGTCATTTATATTTGTTTTCTGAGGAAATTTCTGTTCATTTCTTCTCCCCATTTTTTGAAGGGGTTAATTGTTACTTTCTTGTAAAGTTCTACTAGTACCTTATATATCTTGGATATTACCCTTATTTGATGGGTATTGGGTAAATAATTTTTTTTTTTTTTTTTTGGGTCACACCCGGCGATGCTCAGGGGTTTCTCCTGGCTCTGCACTCAGGAATTACTCCTGGCGGTGCTCGGGGGACCATATGGGATGCCGGGATCAAACCCGGGCCAGCATAGGCCGGCTGCGTGCAAGGCAAACGCCCTACTGCTGGGCTATCGCTCCGGCCCCCTGGGTAAATAAATTTTTAACATTTCATGGACTGTCTCTGAATCTTGGTCATTTTTTTTATTTTGAGATGCAGACGCTTCTTAAATTCTCAATTATCTGATTTAATTAACTTACTTTTTTTTCTATTTGGATTTAAAATACATATCTAGGGGCTGGAGGATTAGTATGGTGGGGAAGGCATTTGCTTTGCATGCAGCTGACCAGGTTCAATTCCCGGCATCCCTTATGGTTCCCGGAGCACAACCAGGAGTAATCCATAGAGCAGAGCCAGGAGTAATCCCTGAGCATCACTGGGTGTGACACAAAAAAGCAAAATAAAAAAAAATATATATCTAAAACTATAAATACCTCTCGCAGATCAATATAATCCTTATTACCAAGGAATTTTAAAAGCTTTCCCAATTTATTACATATTTTATGCGGTTACCCATTTCACTAAATATTTGATCAATTCTTGGATACTATATATTTTAAAGTTATTAATTTGACAGAATATTATCTAATATACCATTTAATATTAATATCTCTACTGATAGTGATATTGAGGATGATTATTAAATATAGGAAAATTATTACTTATATTTTTGTTCTCCCAAGTTATTTGCTAAAGCCAAATATTTATCTTTTTTATTTATTTATCCATTTATTTAATTTATTTATTTATATATCTATTTATATAGCTTTTTTTTTTGCTTTTTGGGTCACACCCAGCGATGCTCAGGGGTTATTCCTGGCTCTGCACTCAGGAATTACTCCTGGCGGTGCTCGGGGGACCATATGGGATGCCGAGGATCGAACCCGGGCTGGCACAGGCCGGCCACGTGCAAGGCAAACACCCTACTTGCTGGACTATCGCTCTGGCCCCTTATTTAGCTTTTTTTTGGGTCACACCCGGCAACACTCAGGGGATACTCCTGGCTCTGTACTCAGGAATTACTCCTGGCGGTGCTCGGGGACTATATGGGATGCTGGGGATCGAACGCTGGCCTGCACAGGCTGGCCGCTTGCAAGCAAACACCCTACCCGCTGGGCTATCGCCCGGCCCCTATCTTTTTATTTTTAATTAACCACTTTTGATCTTTTATTTGTTTTCACTTGTGTGTAATATTTTCTAGTCCTCCCTCATACTAGATTTTAGTTTCCACCCTATTCACAAGTATTGTCAGTTTTCTTTTCCTCCACGTGATACATTTAACATCTTCTAAACTATGCCACTTCCCACCATAATGTATAGATTGATTTCCCAATTCAATACACTCATAAGAAGTAAAATAATGAGCTGTATAGAGTACAGAAAGTTCGGTGAACCTGCTATGTTCTATGCCTTTAATACAACTGACTCTAGTTTGAACCTGTCACCACATATGGACTCTTTGCCCCATCCAGGTATGATTCCTGGGTATGGCCAGGTATGGCCTTCAAACAAAAAAAAAAGGTACTGCAAGATTACTACCTCACATATAATCATTTTAATAGCCTAATGTTTCTATTTCTTCACTTTTTAGCCTCTCATTTGATTATCAATTCCCTAATCTCCTCTCCTTTCCCCTTTCTTTTTCCTTTCCCCCTTTCATCTCCCTCACTCCCTTCCATCCTCCATTGGGATCAAATCTAGAATTCCACACACAGAAGCAAAGCATGCACTTGACTGCTTTGCTGTGTCATAACTCCAGCTCAGTTTTGGTCAAATTAAATTGTCTCCATAGAGAAAGTTTAGACATTTCCTATATATTAGACACCTTTATCCCTATCTTCATTTATTTCTCTGCCAAATTCACATGCACAAACTAATTCCATTTTTCAAAACTGCACTCCATTCCAGACCTCCAAGAACTTAGGACCAAAGAATTTCATGTGTTCTTTTAAGAATTCCTTTATGGAATCCTGTAGGTATTGTGAGTTGCCATTCTACAAGATTCCTTGCCATCAAGTCATTCCCCTGATCTATGCCGATACCTGAACTTTGCAGATTTTTATGAAAGCCAAATGATGGCCATCAATTGCTATCTTATGGGACATGCGCATAGATAATCAACTATCACCTTACCTTTTTATATATCCAGTTCATCTTCATAAATGCAGCTATTTTCCCCCATAATCATCCTACTCAAGTCTGTTTGTCTCCTGAATTCCCAAGCCACAGAGAAGGGGAAGTTTTGAAATTAAACTTTGCTGCTCACTGCTTAAACAACTCCAGCTAATCAAAAACTAGGTTAGAATACTGGCTGGTTATCTGACTATTAAGTGATTGTTCCTTTCCATCTATACTGCCCCCATTCCACTGAAGGCTCCATTCTGAACAAAAGTTAACAGGCAGGCATTATTTATGATAATATGGTGACATATATTCCAAGATATCTGTTTCATCAATCATAAAATTAAAATGGTACCCACCTCTTCTAAGTCCAATGACCTCAGTTTTACTTAGATTCCAACACTTTTATGTAATCTAGAATCTCTGACCATTTCTATTTTTCTCTTCTGTATTTTACTGTCTCATAAAAATGGCCTACTATATTCTCTTCTAGTTATTTTCTTGTCTTTTTCCCCCCAAACAAATAAATCTATTGAACCAATAGATAAAGCTCAGTCTTTATGACTTGCTACCATTTACATTTCACCCTACTGCAGGATGATTTCCTCACATACAGCACTTCAATGGAACTCTGTGAAGTGTTCACAGAGTTGATGACCTCTGAAGTCAACAGTACTGCTAAATAACTGAGTGCTCTTACCTCTGGGACTCCTCTACAATATTATTATACACTGTTGCCTATATCTTCCTTCTTGAAATGTCAGTTTCCTTTAGACCACTATAGGTGTCCAGCATTTAGGCACTGTAAAATCACGTGGTCTGGTTCAGGCACATGATGGGATAGACACCTATACTTCTTTTTTACTTGTGGCTGCCCAGGCATTGTGTGTACATGAATGATGCTATAAATTTCTAATGGCCCTTGGCAGACTAAAGGATCCTCACCTCTGCATGAGATTTTATATCATTATTCCTTATTTTTCTCTAACATCTCATTAATTAATTAATTAATTAATTTAACATATTATTATACTACTGTGAGATACACAATTACAAAGATGTTCATAAGATGTTCATATTTGGGTTTTGGTCATACAGTGTTCCAGCACCCATCCCTCCACCAGTGCCTATTTCCTACCACCAATGTCCCCGGTTCCCTCCCCCTCCCTAGCCTGCCTCTATGGCAGGTACTTTATTTCTTTTTCTTTCTCACTATCTCTCTCTTTTCCTTCCCTTCCACACTGTGGACTACAATACATACATTAAAATGATAACATCTCATTTAAACCCTACTCTCCTCAAGTGAACTTTTTTTTGACTCTCCTTTAAAAATCTCACTATGCTTTTCTGGCCTTATCTTAGCTAAGGTCTTCTATGAAGATGATTATTCATTCGAATTCATCCTCTTTCTTCTTCATTGTGAGACATATATCCTCCCAAAGCATTTTCACCTAGGTATCCTAAAAATCGCTTAAACCAAAATTTAAAAAAAGTGAGACACATATACACACCTTTTTTCAGGTTCCTAGAATGCCACACCACAGTACATGTATAACTCAGAAATAAGAGTGAGATACTGAACCAGCATTCTTTCTCACACTCCAAAAATTATTTTTGCTTCCTCATCTTCAGTATGTCAAAACTCCTGTATGCTCAATGCCATTTTTTGTGTTCAACTCTTCAGAATGTTACACTAGCCTTCTTTATGGTATTTCTGATTTTGCTTTTGGTCTTGTTTCCACATAGTTCCCACACCACAAATGATCTTTCTTATACTGCAGTTTAGTTGCTCTAATTTATAGACTAAACTCCTCTATTTCCAAGCACTGTTAAAATTCCATGCATAGACTATAGATTGTATATAAATCTTCAGACATATCTTTTAGGCTACAGCTTCAAACCTGAAATATATTCCAGTTGGCCCAAATGTTTTCCTCCATATAACAACTCTATGCTTGGGATAACCTAATTTATCAATGATGTTCTTGCTTGAGATACTCAGGTCATAGTGTAGAAACTGTAAATCATATTCTTTGAAGCAAGTTCCCTGATCGTTCAATGCATCTTTCCTATGTAAATTAGATTAGAGATGTTTTCCAAAATATCCTATAGACATCTGACCACATTTATTATATTACTCTTTATTGCCTATTCATTTGTTCTGCTTTCTCTATGAAAATTAATGCTTATATACATTTTAATTGTTACTTAGTAGGATGGTGCTCAATAAATACTGGGGAAATAATGTTTTTTATAATTGTCATAGATGATTGATGTTCTCTCAGTGTCCAAGAAAAGTAGAGCCAAAATGTAATTTGTAGCTTGTAGACAAACTGTATGTTGTGAAGAATAACATGTCTACACATGACAAACTTAATTATTATAACAGAGACATCTCTAAAAAATCAGAAATAGATTAGAATACACATTGACACTAGAGGTAGCGAGTCAAAGAAAAACAAAACTACTCATATAAAATAATTTTATAGAAGTATCCATAATCGATACAATT
Organism: Cryptotis parvus; assembly: GCA_021461705.1. Classification (NCBI taxonomy): domain Eukaryota; kingdom Metazoa; phylum Chordata; class Mammalia; order Eulipotyphla; family Soricidae; genus Cryptotis; species Cryptotis parvus. The sequence goes on along the minus strand of JAJIBD010033563.1, from coordinate 43,825 downwards.
CTAAAGGTAAGCAGTCAAACTTTAAGAACTTCAGTAAAAGAAATAAAATCCTGGGGCTAGAGCTGTTATGGTGCTTGCCTTGAATGCAGCAGACCTGAATTTGATCCTTGGCACCCCATATGGTCACTGAACCCTGCCAGGAGAGATCCCTGAGTGCAGAGCCAGCAGTAAACCCTGAGTACAACTGAATGTGGCCCGAAAACAAAACAAATAAATAAAATAAAGTTATTTTAAGGATAAGTAGTAATATTTTCTTCATGAAAAGTAAAATAGGTGGTCATTAATCTCATATGCTTCAATATATGTTTTCTGAATTTTCAATTGCATAAAAAATCTTCCCTTCTGTACAAAGGAAGATTATTATTTCATTATATTTTTAGGCACACACAAAAAAGAAAAGAACTATTTATACTTTTAACACATATGGCAACTTTCCCATGACTATTTTCTTTTCCCTTAATGGTGTTTCTCAGTAATACAATAATAAAATACTCTTGATTTCATGGATGGAGATGAGTTCATTTCTTTACCAAAAGTTTCTTGAGGACATGCTTGCATGCTAGACAAAATGTTTCATGTGATGGAAATATTTTAGTCACTTTGATAAATGTCTGATTCTATATATCTAGTGGAGGAAATACAAAAAATATGACTTATGTTATAAAGTAAAAGTGGTCTGTGTGTGCCTATTAAAATTCGTTATTGCATCATACCCCCCAAATAAAGCACAAATAAAATTGAAGTCTGGCATAAATTTTATACTAACAGAAAATTTAAGTTCATTAACATCTGTATAAATACTTGTTGATAGGCTGTTTATGGCTTCTTCCTTAACCAATCCAATCTGTTGTTGGAAAGTTGACAGCATTGGCATGAAACCAGTAACTTTCTAAGAGCTATTTGTGTGTGACAAGCAACATCCCTATTCTTTAAAAAATATATTTAAATATATATGTAATTGATCACTAAGGAAAAATGACTTCATGAATAAAGAAGAGAATTGTTGGTACAAAAGTTTAAAAACAGAAAATTTGGGAACAGAGCCAATGCGTAATGTAAGGGTTAAGGGTTAACTACAACACTAATCATTTCTTTACATATTTCACTGTGTTTTATAGCTCAGAGGGTAAAAAACAGAAGTACAAGGATAAAAAATATATATTCTAGTTTCAGACATTTGAATTAATTTTCAAAATTTGTCTGTTGGAGTGGATATTAAATGAAGTATATGAATGAACTCTATGAAAGGAAAGAAAAATGAAAGTGAATTATTCCATTCTATCTTTTTAAATACATGAGTTTTGTAGAATGCAGTTTTTAATTACAAAATTGTTGATTTAAAGGAATCTCTTCAGAATAACAGTCCTTTCACAAAGTAGATGTAGCTGTTCCTGTTATAAGTGATCTGTGTATAACTTTGACAAAAGTTATAATCTGCATGCTGTATTATGTTTTCAAAGGTATTGTTTAGTGTAGTATTAATAATCTTATTTATTAGCATTATTGTGCAGTAGCAAAAATACTAACAAAATAAGGAAAATGAAATTGTTAAAGTTATCCTGTTGTTTAAAGCATCTCCAAACTTGTTAACCAAGACAGGAACAAGGGCAAAGCAAGTGAACAAAATTAGATACTTGCCTTAGGCACAAAATTTCAGGGATGCCAAAAACTCAATTATAAAGATAAATGTTAGTGTAATATTTTAAAAATAAAATTTATGAAAAACACTCATGATGAAGAAAATACTGATGTTTTAAATTTAGAATCAGGGGTTGGAGTGATAGTACAGTGGGCAGGGCGTTACCTTGCAAGTGGTGGACTGGGTTTCAATCCCTGGAACTTACATGGTCCCGTGAGACTACTAGGAGTGATTCCTGAGTGCAGAGCCAAGAGTAAGCCCTAAGACTGCCAGGTATGGCAACAAACCCTAACAACCAAAACCAAAAACTAAACTTAAGAATCAGCAAATTGGCACAGTTATGTGCCAATATACTTTGATCCTGAGATAAACTGAAAAAAATATCAGTAACACCGATCCTTCACAGTCACAGATGTCCACATTAATAAACGAAGTGCTAACTGACCAAGGTTTTAGAACTATCAGATAGTAACTGCTTAAGAATATTTTCCACTATTTCCTATGAATCTGGTACATCATTTGATTTCCCACTCCCCTTGAGTTGTGACATATAGAAAAAAGTATTATTGAATAGATTAGTGTATAAATGTGCAGCATGTACTTTATTGATCTGTCTAGGAAAGAAGTTATGCATATTATGTTGAATTTTTTCACTGCTTCTATGTTCAGTCTTAAGGAAAACATTGATCTATGCTTTCCTCATAAATAGAGTAGAATGATAGTAGAAATGTATATAGAATGAAAGAATAGAAAACATACAGGAAAAAAATGACAAATTGATATAATAATTGCAGACATTTTAATATATTTTTAAGTGAGCTACACTACAGATAGTCTTTATTTCAAGTGTCATGATCTGAGTAGTACCAATCCTTCAGGGGAGGTGATCTTAATGTCTCTAAATTCAGGGCAAGGTCAAGGTTCTACAGGGTCACTGGCAGGAGGGGAGGATTCCAGGATTAACCGCAAAACTAGACAGCGCAGTTTTCTTGGGATATGCTCAGGAAGTAATCCTTACCAGAATTCCTAAATTTGTAATAGGTATTTATTTTTTTTAATGTATTTTATTTCATAATATATGAGGATTTTAGTGTGTCTTTAATAAAGAAAAAATTAATTTCCAAAGATAAGAAGGATACACAGTCCTAATTGATTTGAAGTTATTTCAAATAATTTTTAGCAATTGCTCAGTAATAACCATGAAGGAGGTTCCATTGACATGATTCTCTCCTATTTCACTCTCTCAATTTAATTATCCTTGGAAAATATTCCTTTATCCAACCTAGACTCCCTCAGGGAGTGTTAATATAGTAGGTCATCCAAACTTGAGCCCACCCGATAGAATACTGACTGGAGAGTCTAGGATATAAGAAGATTGGTTTTCAAATATTATGGTCATAGGAACCACATTTTTTGTTTGCTTTTTGGGTGGAGTTTAGACTTTTAGGTTTCTGTCTTATCAAATAGTTCCATTTTGGTGTAAAATGTTATCTCTAGTTCTATTTATTCATATATACTTATTAGTTGAACACAATGCAAATAGTCTATTTCCTGCATTAGGTTTATTTCAAAGGGAGAATTAGCTGACACATCAATACACTGGTGATAGATGCAGTACGGAATTAAACATTTTTATATTGTTATAATAATTGTTTTCATTCATGATTATAAATAAGAAATGTTCACATGCCTAACTGAAGAACCCAGATATTGTTACACAGATATATGAATTTTGCTTGCATTACATAAAGCAAATAAAATGCTCTTGCATTAAAAACTAAAAATAATTATTTTTCATAATTTGGCTGACAGCACATTAGAGGTTAATAGATATACCAAACCAAATTAATATTTTCTAGTGGCAATAATTTAACAGGTGTATCTATAGCCAGCTGAATGTTTAATTTTCTAAGCATGATTTCATTAATATAAATTGGTGTATTATATCCAAAACATAATTTTATTTTATGTAAAATAAATTCATTTATATATGATATAAAGCTGTTGTGGATTTAATTGAATAAATAGTTAAGGAATTACTGATTTATTCACGTTATTGAAGAAGATATGAAGATAATGTTGATATATTGGTCTTTCCTATAAGTTTTAGCCTTACACCATGTTTTTATAAATATTGCTTTATGAGGGCTGCCATAGTTGTTTGAGGAGAGACTATGGTTGGGGGTTGGAGCTGAAAGTACTCTCTCATGGGCAAGACACATTGCTCAACATAAGCTTAGTTTTCAATTCATAAAAATTAGACAGCAAATTAAAATACAGAATATTCATGAACATTTGTGTTATTCTTTTTTTAGTGATTAAACATGTATTTATTTTAGTTCAGTTAAAACATAAATTGTTTCATTGAAACGGTGTAGCACTTTGCCAACAAATCATACTGAATTGTTTGCAGCACCCATCCCGCCACCAGTGCCCATCTCCCACCACCAACGTCCCGGTTCCCTCCCCTCCCCAGCCCTGCTCCATGGCAGGTTCTTGATTTCTTTCCATTTCTCTCTCTTTCTCTTTTCCTTCCCCTCCAGACTATGGATTACAGAACATACATTAAAGGGTTGTCATGTGTATCTTTTTGCCTCTATTTAATGTTCAGTTCTAGGTTGGTATTAGTACCCTCAACAATTGTTAGCACACTGTTCCATTTCTGTCTTACCTAGCCTCTGAATCCCACACGTTGTGATAATTTCCACCTTTGACAGGACCTCCTGATATATGTTTCACTTGATCTTGGATATTGGTATCATATTATGTACCTATATATTTATGTTATGCAGATAAATGCAGTCATTCTGTATCTGTCTCTCTCCTTCTGGCAAAATTCGGTCAACATAATCTTCTCCATGTCCATCCATTTGTAGGCAAATTTTATAACTTCATTTTTCCTAACAGCTGCATAGTATTCCATTGTGTAGATGTACCAAAGCTTTTTTATCCAGTCATCGATTTTCGGGCACTCTAGGTTGCTTCCAGATTCTGGCTATTGTGAATAATGCTGCTATGAACATAAAAGTAGGGATGGTGTTTCCGCTGTGTATTTTTGGCTTCCCAGAGTAGATTCCCAGGAGTGGTATGGCTGGGTCAAATGGGAGTTCAATTTCTAGTCTTTGGAGGAAAGTCCATATTGTTTTCCAGAAAGGCTGTACCGGCCGGCATTCCCACCAACAATGGATGAGTGTCCCCTTTTCCCCACACCCACGCCAGCACTTGTTGTTCTTGTTCTTTTGAATATGTGCCAGTCTCTGTGGTGTAAAGTGGTATCTCATTGTTGTTTTGATTTGCATCTCTCTGATGATTAGTGATGATATTCTTATGCAGAGGTCAAGCATTATAATTTCAAGAATTGATTATTATAAATATTTATTCAAGTAACTATTCCACGTGATCAGTAGTAATTAAAATTGAGTTTTTGTTGATTTTTGGCATTAGAGAACAGTCTTTGGTAGGAATTTTACCAAAGCAGGAGGGATAGGGCCAACACGATGCAGTGCTGCAGGTGTGTGTGTGTGTGTGTGTGTGCGTGTGCTATGTCGTGTTTGTGTGTGTGGGGTGTTGTTGTGTAGGGTGACTGGTGGCACTGGAACAATGGTGGAGGGAAGTGGAGTGGACACTCTGGTTGAGAGTGTGATGCCATGAAACCAGTACAAAACTACTATAAACCATAGTGCCCAAAAAAGATAAATTTAAAAATGATAGGTGGTGGGTGATGGGCACTGGTGGAGGCCAGGGTGCTGGAACACTGTGTGACCGAAACCTCCAAACGTGAACAACGTTGATATGTATATCTCACGGTGGTATAAAAAAATGTTAAAAAATGATAGGTTCTTTTGATTTTAATGATTATAGAAATAAGTTGTTTTATGGATATTATATCTGTTGGGATGACAAGTACAATATCCACTTTATTAATTTATTTTGGTTGGAAATGTACTTAGGACTTTTTTAAAATTACAGTTACAAAGATGCTCATGTCTGGGTTTGGTTATACAGTGTTTCAGCACCCATCCCTCCACCAGTGCCCATTTCCCACCACCAATGTCTCCAATTTCCTCCCCCTCCACAATCCTGCCTTTATGGCAGGCGCCTTACCTCCTCTCTCTCTCTCTCTCTCCTCTGTGTTTTCCTCTCTCTCTCTCTCTCCCTTCTCTTATACATCATGGCTTGCATTACATACATTTAGAGGTTATGTATATCCCAATACCCTCTTTTAAAGAGATAATTACATATGCAAGTTATGAATATATATCTCCCACTATCTTATATAAGTTGTATGTATTTTCCTTTTACATTTAGAGTGTTAAGGTATAAACAATTATATTTTCACTTTAATTGTTTCAGAAAGATTTCTTGTATTGTAAAATGTATTTACTTCCTATTTACTAGATTTTCAAATTCCTTATAGCAGTCAAAGATTGTTAGAAAATATGCTTAATCAGATGTCAATTCTAATATTTTACTATACCCTACACTCTGCTACTTTACACATCTCTACAGTCTTAAGTAGCCTCACTTGCTATATTCAACTATTTAACACTAATATTGCCTCTCATTTGCTTCCGGTCCATAGTATTTATTTATTTATTTACTTTATCCATCATTCATTCATCCATCTATCTATCCATCCATCCATCCATCCATCCAACCATCCATTGACTATGCCATCCATCCATCCATCCAACCATACATACATCCTTTATCATATCTATCTTTGGGTAACACCCAGTGATGCTCAGAGGTTACTCCTGGATCTTCACGCAGATATTACTCCTGGCAGTGCTCAGGGGATCGTATGCAATGCCTGGAATCGAAATAGGGTCAGCTGCATGCAAGGCAAACTCCCTACTCGTTCTGGCACCCCTCTTAGCATTTAAAATCATATTTACCAAGATTCATAAAATTTGTTTTCAAACCTTTACTGATGTGGTGAACTCTAAAGCATTCACCTATTTTATTAACTATGGATATTTACTTTATTTATTTTATTTTTCAATTTTTTATTATACCACTGTGAGATATAGTCACAAAAGAGTTCATATTTGGGTTTCAGTCACACAGTGTTTCAGCCACCACCCATCCCTCCACCAGTGTCCATGTATATTTACTTTAAAATGTAGATGTTTTGATTACTGCTTTTTTAAAATAATGATTTCTTGATTCATAATCTTTAGACTTTTACTTCAATAAAATATTTTAGTTAAAGTGTAGTAGCATTCATTGATAATTTTTAATATGATATTCAGAAAACACGGAATGTGATTTCAATCCTTAATAAATCTTTGAAACTCGATTTAAAGTCAGTGCATGTTACAGTTTTATTAATGTCCTCTATATACTTAAGAATACTGTGTATTCCTCAGTTGAGTATTGTATACTTGTTCTTTGGGAAAATATCAATATATTGCTTTATCAAACATATCCTGTCTGATTGTTTGCATTATAAATTACAAAAGAAAATGACAAAAATATCATAATCTCAGAACAGACACATAGCACAAGATTTCAAGTGCAAAAAATACAATTCTAAATTTTGAGGTTTTGGGGGATGGATGCTGGAGCACAAAAACTATGGTCAAGGCTTACTTATGACTTTATGCTCAGGAGACAAAATACAGTGCAAGGCAAGTGTCTTAATCCTGTACAAGCTCTACTGGCCCAAGTTTAGAATTTTCAACATCTCCTTGGCATTTCTTTAATTTTTGCCTTATATTATTAAACTTTTTTAAAATTGATTATTTTTTGAAACAATTTTGACTAAGAACAAGATTAGGAGTAAGGTACAGAGATATTTTCCATATACTCCATTCCAACTCATAATCAATCTCTTTCTTAACCTTCGTGGGGTTGCTTATCAAGGGAGCAGGTTCCCTTTACTTCCAAAGCTGGTGGCAGGCAGACAGAATTCAGAGTTCAGCAAAGTTCCAAAGAAATTTACTTATCACCAATAACTAAACAAATACAGTTGATACAATCAAGATGGGGAAATACCAAATCTCTAGCTTCAAGCCAAAACTCTGACCATGTGCTCAGGCTGATATCTCCCACCAAGATATATAAAATAGTGTATATTTTATACCACAAATAGATCCTACATCCATATATATTTTTTTTCCTCCAAGCTTCCACGAGGTCCTTTTCCTACTCCAGGGTAGTTCTACGTGCTCTGCATTGGTATATCTAAGAGTCAAGTTCACTTGCTTGGAGGTAAATTAGTATGCTTTCTTCCTTAATCTAAACGGAGCCATATACTTAGAGGAGGATCCAAACACAGCCAGGGAAATCCTGGTATAAATGTCCAATCACAAGAAGAAGACACATGGGGGTTATGAGAGAACTACTTTGACCAGCTAACATAGAATTCATAGTAAGAATATTCTGTCATTCAAGGAGTTATTCCAATCCTGCACCCAATTTCCCAATGTGATTTGCAGAGAGCTTTAAGGGAAAATGTAAATGGCTCTTAGCAGATGTAAATACTCTGGGCTAGCAGGGACCCAGAGCTCTTTAGGACATGTCCTCCAACACTTACCCAATATGAAAACTATTCTCTGGCCCTCTGGTATGACTTCTAAAACTTATGAATTTATACTGACCCATGTAGTTACTCAGTCGTTTTTTCAATTTAGGGTTCTGCCTTCTGTGGGTTTGGATAAAGCTACATGGACAATATATCAATCATTATGGTACCTTTATAAAATATAGTTCCATTTTATAAAATAGTTTATAAGATAGTTTACAAAAATTTTCAAATTTTTAAAATAGTTCCATTTATAAAATAGTTTCATGGATCTAAAAATCTGCAGTGCTTGATCTTTAGCTACTTTAGTGCTAAATAATAATTGTCCAGTGTGTCTCGGTATCCATTCACCTTCTGAAGGACATCTTGTTTGCTACCAAGATTTGGTGATGATGAACAAAACTATAATAAGCATATGTGAATATTTTTTGCTTAAGTATATGCTTAGTTGGTGATGAGGAGATTGTGTATGAGACTGAAGTCCCTGAATTCGATCCCTGGTACAGTTTAACTAAACACTGCTCTCTACCCCACAACGCCTTGAAGGTCACTAGTGACTCTACTGTTCTTTAGCTCTGGTGCAGTTACCAGTATTTACATCACTTGGTCAGCACATGGAGCCATCTACCCTGGCTCCATGTATACAATAAAGACGTGTATTTATTCTGTGTGATCTCTGAGACTCCTCTGGAGTGCTGTTTGGTAGGTAACTCCTCACCCCACACCAAAAAAAAAAATGTTTAGTATTGTGAGAAGCCTCCAAATTGTCATCCAAATTCACTTCCAAATTGACTATATCATTTTTCCATCCTACTAGCATTGCTATGGACAAAAATTTGGTTGCTTCACACTCCCACCAGAATTTGGGGGTAGTAGTCTGCATTTAGTAGTCTGCATTTCCTTATCTATATAGGAGGAACAACTTTTAATATTTTAAATATATCATCTGCGTATCTTTGTTGAAATGACTGCTAAGGTTATTAGTTGATTTTTTAATCTGGTTGCTGGTCTTATATTTTGTTGAGATTAAACCAGCAACAATTATGGACCTCAACTCCATGACCTGAAGAATGATTTGAGGCTCTTCCTGTCCCTGGAGCAAGCAGATGCTCTTTGATTACACTTTCTTGTGACAGGATGTATGGAGATGTTACTGGTGCCCGCTTGAACAAATCGAACAATGGGAAGACAGTGATACAGTGAAAGATTCTTTGTATATTTTGTATAGCAGTCCTTAATCAGATAAGCCCTTGCAAAATAGTTTCTCCCAGTTTGTAGCTTATCTTTTTTATTCCTTTGACCTTATCTTCAGCAGAAAAAAAATTGTAGTTTTCATAAAGTTCAACTACTAATATATATTGTTCATGCATTTTGCCTCTGGTATTGTATTAAAAATTACACCCATATCTAAACTTACCTAAGATTTTTCTATGTTAGTTTTCCGAGTTATAGTTTTTAATTTTATGGGGTTTTGATGCACTAGAATTGTTTTTTTGTGAATGGTGTGAAAGTTCTGTTTAGATTTATATATTTTTAATGTGGTTGTCTAAGGATGTTATAATACCATCTTTGAAAAATCTTTGTTTCATTGTATTACAATTGCCCTTTGACAAAAAACTGGTTACATCTGTGAGGATCTAACTCTGGTCTGTCTATTATGTTCCGTAGATAAACTGGTACCTTCTGTTGTCAATACTACATCATGGTTACTGTAGCTTTAAAGCATACCTTAAAGTTGAAAAATGTTAACCAATTTTGTTCTCATTAGTATAGTTTTTCTTAGTAAGGGTCTTTGGACTTTATATTAACTTTAGAATCAGATTGTCAATATTCCCATAACGATATCCCTAGAATTTATTTGAAGCTATTGATCAAGTTAAAAAATAAATTTTATATCACCAACAATAATTATATCCACGAGTCTGGACTATTTCTATTTATTTAGTTCCTGATTTAATTCCATTAGAGACTTGTAGTTTCTGCATGTTTTAGACATATTAACTTAGATTTTATTTTAGTATTCTATTTTTGGGAAACAACATAAATGGATTAATATTTAATTTCACTCATTCCTGGTGCTATACAGAAAGTAACTGACTTAATGTGCACTAATCTTAAATACTCTAAGTTTATTAAAATCACTTAATTTCAGAAGCAAAATTATTTCACAACCAAATGAAACATAAAATAAATTATTTTTTTGTGAAGAAGCAAAGTTTTAGAAAAGTTATTCATCCGGATACATTCATTTGCTTGCAACAAATCAGGAGCATTCAAATTCTTATACTTTTGTTCTTTTCCCTCTATTGGTAATATTAAGAAAACCAATGAGTTTAGAGTTGCTTGAAATCACAAATGTTTCCACGTTCATAGGGATCAAGAATTACTGTTACCATATTATTTTCAGTGATATAAGCCAGGACACATGACGAAATTTCTAAATCTCCCAGTATTTTAGATCATGTGAGTCTTTTTTTTCTGGCCACACCAGTAGTGCTCAGGGTTTATTCCTGGCTCTGGACTCAAAGATCACTACTGTCAGTACTCAGGGAACCACATGAGGTGCCGAGGATTGAACCTGATTCTGTACACGTAAGGCAAGTATGCTGCCTGTTGTACTACCTCTCTGGAATCTCATGAGAGTCTGAGTAAATTTTAGATTTAGATTATTTAGTAGTAACTGCAAATTATTACCTGTATTTGATATTTAATAATTGGTTAATTATATTCACTAATTTTCCTCAATTAAAGTTTTAAAGTTTAATCTCTCTATTGACTTTATCAATTATTTCAATTTAATGACTTTACCAGTCATTTCTCTTTTTGAGATGGGAAGAGGTTTATAGAGCAGTGATCAGGGCTTACTCCTGACTCTTCACTCAGGGATCACTAGTGATTCAGGAGAACAATATTGTGCCTGGGGTCAAACCTGGGTCAAATGCACACCAGGTGAAAGCTTTACCTCTGTACTACGCAAGAACCCTCTTAATTAGTCATTTTATTTCTAAAATTACTACCCATATTTTCTAATTTTCCTAGTTGCACTGTCTCCTTCCTTCATCACTTTCCAAATCCACTTATGTGTACATAAATAAATAAATACATATATATAATGAATTTCATCAAATTGAAGATGGTAGTTCATTCCATTTTTAATAAATGTGTTATATTCTCAATTCAGTTGATGAGTTTTTTGGTAATGTAGGTTTTCCTAAGAAACATTGGTTTCTTACTCTATTGGCTCAATTAACAAGGTGTTTTGTAAGTTCACTGTCTGATTTCTAGATACATATTAATGGAAATTTTTAGAGATTAGAGCTTAAACTATTCCAAATATTTGTACTTTTTTTCTTTTTGGGTCACACCCAGCAATGCATAGGGGTTACTCCTGGATCTGCACTCAGGAATTATTCCTGGCAGTGCTTGGGGACCATATGGGATGCTGGGGATTGAATCCAGGTCGCGGGTGCAAGGCAAACACCCTACCCACTGTGCTATCGCTCCAGCCCCAATTGTACTTATTTTTCTAAGCACTAAAGCACATATTTCCCTTTACCCTCGCTCGATAAAGAAATCTTATGCAATGATATAATATGCCTATATATCTATTGCTATATTTTATAATTTTAATATTAATGTTTAGTAAACAAAATATTATATTTAAGGAGTGTAATATGTAAATATTACACTCAACCTAATTAATATAGCATATAATAAAAATTAGCCAGCTGTTTCATGTGAGCATTGAGTTCTACCTCCCTAACAAATGTTCATTATTCAATACTGCATTACTAAGTATAACCATCATAATGATCATGCTTTACTTTAGGTCTCTTCATGTAGACATCCTTCCATTGAAGCTTTCCTATAATTTCTGATATCTTAGGAATTTTCAAAAGTATTGTTACTAGTTTTAACTTTTATTAACAATGATTTGTAAGATAATGTTACCTACCTTAACTACTCACAATAAAGCTAGTAACCACACAATGTGGCACTAACAAAAGAACAGACAGATCAGTGAAATAGGATAGGTATCAAGGAAATAAACTTAAATATTATCAATTGATATTTGATCAAGGAATAGAGGTAATACAATGGAGAAGTTATATGGTTTCAACAAATAGTACTAGAATAACTGGATATTCACATTAAAAATCTAAAGAAGACTTTAGATTTTTATAAGAATTAGTATGAAATGTATCATAAATCTAAATGAAAAACAAAATTTAAGATATTTCCAGTAGGCAACAGTGACCCTGGATTTAGTGATAACTTGGATACAATTTCAAATATTTCGTCTGATATAAATAAAACTTCTCTGAAAAAATATCATTAAAATCATGAGAAGTCTTACTACTATAATATTTTTGCAAAAGACATATATCACTTGTATCACTTGTCTTCCTGTTGTTCATCGGTTTGCTTGAGAAGGCGCCAGTTAAGGTCTCCATTCATTGGGAATAAGGCCCATTATTGTTACTGTTTTTGGCATATCAAACACACCATGGATAGCTTGCCAGGCTCTGCCATGGCTCTAGGTTCATCAAAGACATATATATGTCTATATATTTACACAACTATATGATAAAAGACTATTATCAGAAATACAGATATTATTTTAAAACGAACACTAAAACACCTAATTTTTTAAAATGAGCAAAATATTAAAATTGATATGTCTACACACAAATTAGAATGGTCAACATGCATAATACTAACAGCATCAAATTCTGGGGAGGATGTGGGGCAAAATAATTCTCACTCATTTTTGGCAGGAATGTAAAATAATTTCATCATTTTGAAGGCAATTGGAGGTTTATCACAAATAAACATACAATTACCAGGTCATATGGCAATCAATATTTGGTATTTATCCAAAATAGTTGTCAACTTCTGTTCACAGAAAAATCTGCATCAGATGTTCACGGAGCTATTTTTCTCATTATCAAAACATGAAGCACCCAAGATGGCATTGAGCAGGTTAATGGTTATACTGGCACACCCTACAATGCAATATTATTTAGCACTAAAATGATAAAACCTACCAAGCCATGAAGAGACATGGAGGGACTCTTAAATGCTTATTACTAAGACTATTAAAAGTACAACACATTGGGCCAGACAACATAGATGTTAGTAAGGCAATTACTATGTATTTTCAGAATGTATGTATGCCAACAACTGGCAGAATCTTATAAGAAACAAACCATATCAAATGATGTGGGTGGAGGTAGGGGGTGGGAACAGATGAACAGAAACATCCTTAAAGAAGACATAGAGATAACCAAAAGGTACATGGAAAAATGCTCTGCATCACTAATAATCAGGGGCATCAAACAAAAACAATGATAAAAATCTCATATCAGTGAGACTGGAACACATCAGAAAAAAAAACAGAAACAATCACTGTTGTCATAGATGTGGAGAAAATGGGACCCAACTGCACAGCCAGTGAGAACATCAATCAGACCAGTCTTTCCGAAAAATTATATTGTCGTTTCTCAAAAATATCTAGGAATTGAGCTTCCTTATGATATAGCAACCACTGTTTGGCATATACATTTAGGGCCCACAAAATCTTTTAAGATGAGGTATCTGCTTCTGTGTTCATTACAGCACTATTCACAATAGCCAAACCCCGGAAACAATCCAAGGGTCCAATAACACATGATATAGTAAAAGAATTATGATGCATATATACAGTAGGCTGCTATTTATATTTAAGAAAAGGTGAAATCATGCAGTATTCTGCTATGTGGATTTGGAAAGGGGCAGATTAGATATTGAATAATATCTCTCATATATGGGATTTAAAAAATAGTACGGTACAAATATGACAACAGAAACTGAGGGGTACAGCGATGGGGGTGAAAGGAACAGTGGAAAAATAGTAGATGGTAATGGTCTAGAATGTTCTATGTATAAAACCATACCATTTACAGTTTTGTAACTAATGGAGCCTGACAATTTAGAACAAGAATTAGGAGCCATTTACGATGAAAATATAAACAATATGAACAGAAAGAATGCTTCATAACATAATAGCGACCATTTAAAACAAACCTTTAGCTAACATCATCCACAATGTGAAAAACTGAAAGCTTACCTCTGAGATGAGTTACAAGGCAAGAATTTATACTTCAACCACTATTTCTAGTTTGGAAGTCCTCAATATATTTCATCAGACAGATAAAATCAAAGGAATAGGAAAAACTTAAAAATAATCATTTGCAAATGACACAATAATATACTTAGATAAGTATAAATATTCCACTTAAAAATTAACAGAAATATCTAGGACATGATAAAGGACATAATGGCTCATTATACACTGAAAACTGTAAGTGTCTAATTCAAAGAAATAGATGCCAGGAAAATAAAATACTTCACATTTATAGATTAGAAGAATTAACATTATCAAAATGATAATTGTTCTCAAAACAGCATACAAATTCAATTGCATCAAAACCCTCATGCAGTTCTTTAAAACTTACAAAATATCTTCTAAAGTTTATTTGGATTTAGAAACTTCCTGGATAGTCAATGAAATTCTGAGAAAAATATATAGAAGATACTGTATTTCCTGACTTTGAATTGCAGCTACAATAACAAATCTATACAGTAGATTTGTATTTATAGCTAAAATAAAAACAAATCTATACAGTATTGGAATAAAATAATTTTAAAAATAAAAAAGACTTTATGAAATATCTATATACAATGCAGCAGATAACGGGCTAATATCCTACTATAAAGAAAAGTTGTCTTGTTCAGATTCTTGGAAACGAGTATGGAGTCTTCTCAATATGATGTGGCAATTCTACTAATTGACAGCACTCTTCAACTGCAAAATCTTTAACTTGAAAATAATATATTCAAATTTCTGTTCATAGCAATGTTAGTATAATATCCAGGATATGTAGCAACTCAAATATTCAGGGAGATTGAATGGATAAATAACTTGGGCTGGCACCAACAGAATACTGCACAGCTGTAAGAAATGATAGGTTCTTTCAATTTGCTGCAATGTGCAGGCAACTGGAGGGTATCATTTTAAGAAAATATAGCAGAAGGAGGACACATATAACATTTCACTCATTTGTAGTAGACAGAAATCAAATGGGAACAGATGTACTCAAATTATGACATTTACTAAGCCTTAAATCATAAAACTAAGGTCACCAAGAAGCAGGAGGAGTGTTTGAGGGAGAATGATGGACTACCAAAGATATTAATACAGTAGTAGAGGGTCTTGGCCAATTTAGTAGTAGTGAAGTGCATTAAACTTATACATCAAAACTATAAGTAGTAACTTTCCTATAAAAGTTATCCAAATGATTGTAATAAAAAGCAATAATATTTTCTCTCGATTCTTCTTTGTCTTCATTAGTCTCCTGTATCCTTTTCCTTTTTAATTGGCTGTTTCCCTACTTCCTTTTTAGTGTTAATATTGTAGCCATCACACAGTATAACAACTTTAGCATCAGTCATAGAATTTAGATAAAGACAATTCTTTTTTTTTTGGAGGTGTTTATTTTTTTTTTAAGTATTTTATTATACCACCGTGAGATATACAAATAAAAAGATATACAATTAAAAAAGTTCATGTTTGGGTTTTTGGTCATACAGTGTTTCAGCACCCGTCCCTCCACCAGTGCCCATCTCCCACCACCAACATCCCCGGTTCCCCCCCCCTTCCCCAGCCCTGCTCCATGGCAGGTTCTTTATTTCTTTCCCTTTCCTCTCTCTTTCTCTTTTCCTTCCCTTCCAGACTATGGATTACAGAACATACATTAAAAGGTTGTCATGTGTATCCTTTTGCCTCTATTTAATGCTCAGTTCTAGGTTGGCATTAGTACCCTCGACTATTATTAGCACCCTGTTCCATTTTCCTGTCTTACCTAAACTCTGACTCCCACACGTTTGTGATAATCTCCACCTTTGACAAGACCTCCTGATATATGTTTCACTTGACCTTGGATATTGGTATCATAATATGTACATATATATTTATGCCATGCAAATAAATGCAGTCATTCTGTATCTGTCTCTCTCCTTCTGGCTAATTTCGCTCAACATAATCTTCTCCATGTCCATCCATTTATAGGCAAATTTTATAACTTCATTTTTTCCTAACAGCTGCATAGTATTCCATTGTGTAGATGTACCAAAGCTTCTTTATCCAGTCATCGATTTTCGGGCACTCTGGTTGCTTCAGATTCTGGCTATTGTGAATAATGCTGCTATGAACATAAAAGTAGGGATGGTGTTTCCGCTGCGTATTTTTTGGTTTCCCAGAGTAGATTCCCAGGAGTGGTATGGCTGGGTCAAATGGGGGTTCAATTTCTAGTCTTTGGAGGAAAGTCCATATTGTTTTCCAGAAAGGCTGTACCAGCCGGCATTCCCACCAACAATGGATGAGTGTCCCCTTTCCCCACCCGCCAGCACTTGTTGTTCTTGCTCTTTTGAATATGTGCCAGTCTCTGTGGTGTAAAGTGGTATCTCATTGTTGTTTTGATTTGCATCTCTCTGATGATTAGTGATGATGAGCATTTTTTTCATATGTTTTTTGGCCATTGAATTTCTTCCTTGCTGAAGTTTCTGTTCATTTCTTCTCCCCATTTTTTGATGGGGTTGTTTGTTTTCTTCTTGTAAAGTTCTACCAGTGCCTGATATATCCTGGATATTAACCCCTTATCAGATGGGTATTGGGTGAATATTCTTTACCATTCTGTGGACTGCTTTTGTATCTTAGTCACTGTTTCTTTTGAGGTGCAGAAGCTTTTCAGTTTCATGTAGTCCCATATGTTTATCTTTTCTTCTAGTTGCTTTGTTAGTGATGTTTCACCTTTGAAGATGCCTTTAGCTTCAATGTCGTTCATGTAGTCCCATATGTTTATCTTTTTCTTCTAGTTGCTTTGTTAGTGATGTTTCACCTTTGAAGATGCCTTTAGCTTCAATGTCGTGGAGGAGATGGGAGGCATCACCTTTCCCAACTTCAAACTGTACTACAAGGCAGTAGTAATTAAAACAGCATGGTATTGGAATAAAAACAGACCTGTGGACCTATGGAATAGAATTGAGTATCCTGACACCCAACCTCAAACACATGATCATTTAATCTTTGATAAAGGTGCAATGAGTCTAAAATGGAGTAAGGGAAAGCCTCTTCAACAAGTGGTGTTGGGAAAAACTGGGCAGCAACATGTAAAAAAATGAATTTGGACCTGTGTCTAACACCATGCACAAAAAATCAGATCAAAATGGACTAAAGATCTCAATATCAGACTTGAATCCATAAAAAGTACATTGAAGAAAATATAAGATAAAGACAATTTTTACATTTTTATAGGATTCCAAGACTTTTGTCGTAGTGGTGATATCTAATCAATCCTTCACAATTTAAGTAGATATTTTTATTTGTACACTAAAAGATTATTATTGTTGGATGTGTAGTGTTTTTTATATCTAACTTCCTAAACAAAAGCATATTCTGGTGTATATTACAGTGGGTAATACACTTGACTTGCACACAGCTAGCTCAGATTTAATCCCTGGCACCCCATATGCTTTCCCCAAGCTCACCAGGAGTGATCTCCGAGTTCAGAGTCAGGAGTAAGACCTGAGTACTGCCAGTATGGCCCAATTACAAAAAATGACAACAAACCCCAAAACAAATAAAAAAGAAAAAACAACAAAATACCCTGTCATTCCCTAGCTGAGGGAATGCTTTTGAATTAGTCATAATTCTCTTTTTCTATGATTATGCTTAATTTGATATTTAAATATATAATAAAACGTATTAATGTTAACCATAAATCTTTACTGACTATGAAAGTATAAATCCATGAAGAATTCACATCTTCATATGTACACAACCCATTAACCTTTCTGTTTTCACTCCCTTTCATCCACCATAGGTTTCACAAGCTGGAGTTTCAAGCATCTGAGTGAATTTCACTGCATATGAAAGTTTTGTTGTTTGCATTTTGTTTGCTTTACTTATTCATATTACATATAACAGTGAAACCATCTGGTATTTGTCTTTCAATTCCTTCTATATTTCTTTAACTTGACATAATCTCTTCAAGATTCCAACATTTTTGTCCCAGAATCATATAGTAATTTCACGATTTGAGTTTTAATGAGAGTCAAATTTCACTAAGTGCATACAGTGCATTTTTCTTTCTGTCCTTCCTTTTTATTTCTTCTTCCCTTCTATCTCCTTCCTTCATTCCTCCTTTCCTCCCTCCCTCCTTCTCTCTCTTCCTCACTTCCTTCTTCTTGTGGGTTTGGGCCCCACACAATGTTGTTCGAGATTGACTCTTGGCTCCATGTTCAGAACTGGTCTCTAGAAGTTCTTGAGGGGCCATTTGAAGTGCAGGAGATCCAACCAAGGCAAAGCAAATACCTTAATCCCTTGACTATCTCTCCAGGTAATCTTTTTATCTAGTCATCTGTCAGTAGATATTAAAGTTGATTCCCATGTTGTAGAATATTATGAAAAATGTTTCTTTCAGTACGAGGTTAACATATATTTTTTGAAACTGATTTAACATTGGGAAAATGCTTAAGAGTAGTAGTGCTGAATGATATGTAATTGACTTTTTTAAAAGGAATCTCCATATCATTATTCACAGTGGTACACAACAGATTACATGCCATTTAATGTTGCACTATTTTTCTGCATTCTGAAAAACACTTTTTTATATTTGTGTAAAATATATATATACACATTTAACATACATGTTTATACACACAGATATACACAGGCCATTCTTTTGCAATGAAATCTCACTGTGGTTTTTTGTTTGTATAAAAAGTTATTGTAACTTTTTTTCATGTGTGTTTATACCGAAGTCTATCTTTGGAGATGGTGTCACATATTTTTCTTTAAACTTGCCTAAACTTGATAATCTTTACTCTGTTTTGCCTCTATTATCTAAGTCATCATTTCTAACCGATTTTTGTTTAGAAAGAATTAATGGGGCCTTGTTGAGCCTAATTTTGCCATTTGTACAATTTGGGGATCACAATACCATTGCCTTGTTCTCAGAATTAAATGAAATAAAAATATGATGTAAAACAGGAATTATAGTAAAAAAATATTAAGGTTGATGGCATGGCATTGGCCAATCAGAAAGGTCACTGGCTTTAAGTACAGCAGATTTCTGCTCCTAAGGTGCTCCTAAGGTGCAAGATGCTAGTTTTTAGGTTACAGAGCATCATAGAGCTAGGAGAGAACCTAGCGGAGAAGCTACAGTAGACAAAGCATATGGCGAAAGAAGGAGGAAGATGCTCAAGGAAGTAGCAATAAGATAATACATTTTAGTATTACAACAGTTGTTCTGGTTAGACTTTCATTGATAGTTTTTATCAACTTATATAAATACTCACCTTTTTAGAGCACTATATTATTTTATAAAATGTATGGCATCTTCGTCTTGATGTTGACTTTATTATAATGTGACAAGTTTTTCACTAATATGTCAGCTACTATCTGACAGTACTTCTAAGTGTCCAATAATTACAAGATTATTTTTTTAATTTAGAAAGGTTAAAATGTAGAAATATACACATGTTGGAATTACTGAAGCATTAAATTATTAATATTTTATTAGTAAACCTAGTCCCATAATATCAGTCATAACTACATATGGGTCAAGCTTAGTTCCTAAATTACTATATTCTGAACAATGACCTTTGATTGTTATCTAATAGAATCTGACATGTTTTCAGTGAATTGCTCAAAATTTTTACGGAGTGCCTACTAGTGCTAGGAATTATTTTAGTGACCTGTAACACTGAACTTCAGCAGCACTCAGATAAATAATATTTTAGTTCTAATTATTAATCTAAATTCATGTGATAAGCCCTACAGACACTAGCTTCACAGGGAGCATATAAGAGTGAGATATTACAATACTTTTCTACTGTGCTCGGCGGGTGCTAAGCAGGTTTGCAAATGGCCACTATGGGAAGGAGCCAAGAGACCAGACCCACTTCCTAAACCAGATCAGATATATTCTTTAGCTGTTTCATATATTGAATTTTGGGCAAAATTCCACTTGAAGAGAGAAAGAGGTTTTCTGCTAAACGTAAAGTTTTAAAGCCACTGATCGTGCAGACAAAGCACTAATCTCAGCATGAAAATGTTCAAATTAAATTTCCAACTGTACTGCCCATTCATAACTTGCCTTCAAATAACCAAAGCACGTCTAAACATATGACTGACAAATGAATCTAATCCTAACTTCCAGTCAAACTGTGAAAAAAAGAACTATATGAATTATTCTACTTGAGCAGCTTGTATCCTTGATCCTATGCTGTGAATGCAGGAATTCTGGCACCATCCAGTATACATTATGTGTAGCAGTATTAACACTTTTCCTTCCATTTGGAGGAATTTTTAAAAAAAATTCATCATAATAACGCTACAATATGTTCTAGGCACTGATAGGTCCTGTACATTGTGTTATTAATTTAATTTGTATAAATTTCAGAGTGATGGCCTTCCTTTTAAAAATGATATACTGAGTGCTGAAAGAATTAAGTATTTGCCTATGGTGATATGGCAAAGCTATGCATTAGAAGAAGAGTAAATTCTTCTGAGGTAGGCAAAAAGCACAAACACACACACGTTACATACACACACCTATATACATATACATATACATATACACACTTTTGCACTATATATAGAGTGTAGTCACAAATTCTCTAAGACAGAAAATTGAAAATACTTTTCCTAAAAACTAATGAATCTTAGATAATAATATATACAAAAAGAAAAATCTGTACAGTAAACTAGTTGTGAGATGCCATCATTAAAGTATGCAGAGAAATGTGTGTGTGTATATATACATATATATATGAAATAATATATACTATAGTATAATATATATATAGTATATATTATTTCATATATAGTAGTATATAGCATATGTTCCTCAGATGAAGAAAGCTGACAAATCTATGAGGGGGGACCAACCTTTCTGGCTAAGAACCAGGAGTTACGCTTTGTTACATAGAACTCTCAAGGGTACCATGCAATCAGAGGTCACAATCGAGGCAACAGAAGCAATGTCACTATATCAGAGAATGGGCCAATTCAGATCTAGTCTCTGACAGTCAATGAGGTCAAGGCTTGCGGCAAATAATTGTATTTAACAGGAATATTCCCTGCACACTTTTAGAGTTGTCATCTGAACAAACAAGTCCAGGTCATCTGTAGGTTAAATCTGAGTTCTTTTCCTGGTATTTAGGGCTGACTTTCTAGTCTTAATCCCTTACAGTTTTTACATTTACAACTGTAGAATTCTTTTGAACGAGGAAATTCTTACTATACTTTTTCTGCAGTTTTTCACTTAAATGTATGCATTTTTGCCATTTACTTCCATTTTATTATTTTCCTTGAAAAGTCATTCAAAATTTTAACTATAGTGATAAGTTAAGTTTCAAAAAAAAGATAAATACATGCTTGTAAAAGTTGCAGACAGATTTATGACATAAAATGTATGAGTTTTATGTCATACATAAGTGTTTCCTTAAAATAACACTTTTATTTTAAGGTTTATATTTTCTGTACATCAATTTAGAATTTGTGAATCACACCACTTCACCACTAGAATTTAAGAAGCCTCAGACTACACTGAAAATCATTCATAATTTTGGCCTATATGTTAAATTTAATTACAAATATTTTAAACATCATTAGGCATCACACTATCTTATTTACTGCTTAATAGAAATCTTTGGATATTACTGTTTTAAATTTTTCCTAGATCATAAATGAAAAACTGTATATTGAGGGGTTGTACTGAAATCTAGAATTTATGAATCGTAAATTCTAAATAGTTAGAAAACCAGGAGTTTGATATTTTAGTTTATATTATTTTATAGTTTAATCTTAAAAATCCTTACATTTAACTTTTGAATTACACATATATACATAACAGGGACATGGTATATTATATACCAAGGCTTTAAAAACATAGTATACCAAATTATTGCCAGTTTTAGCTTTAAAACTGGTAAGAGTTCAACATTCAACAGAGTAATAATAAAAATATTTTATGGGTAAATAATTATTATTAGAAGAGCATGGTTCTACAAGTTTTATAGCACATCACTTTAAAAAATAATACTCAATATTATCTTATCAGTGATTAATCTGTCCTATACATTTTAGATACTTATGTCTCATAATCATTTTTAGAAAGTTTAAGGTAAAACAGAATTTATAGTTTAATAAACTGCATGATCTTTAAATTTAGTCTGAGACTAAATGTCAATTTCTAAGATTTTGCTAATATTATTTAGTTTTAGACAATAATATTCTAAGTATAGTTAAATATTTTTAATCCTTAAATTTGTTAACTATATGAAGTTAAGAAGTATCAAACGTATGCTATACATTAAAAGTGTTATTTTAAGGAAACACTTCTTGACCTCATTAAAATAATTAACATTTCATAACATTATATTTCACATCCAAGATAGGAAAAGCAAAAAAAAATTATCAAAACAAACTATAGAGAATTACATTTTCAGATCATAAAAATGCACTTGTAAAAGTCTTCCTTCCCCTAATCCAATTGCCAGAGGCATTTTAGCAGCTCGTGTAGGTGGTTAGCAACATTTCAGCCATGTTTTATGACATGTACAGGTATTTTATTGTTGCTATTATTTTCTGTAGCAATGCATAGGAATGCAGACAGAAAACAACACATTTTAACACAAACACATGCACATAAAATTGAAAGTTCTTAAACTATTTGGAAAATTCCTCTAAAATTATAATTATTTGCTTAATTACTTTATAATATAATTTGCATTAAAGATAAAAAATTTCTCTTTAATGCAGAGAAATGTAGAGAAAAAATTTCATTGCAAGTTAATCTAGATAAAACCTTGATTTTTCTTATTAATTAGCAATGAAATCAATGATTGCAACAGATCTAAACATGAAAATATAGAAGGGAATGCATCTCATTTTTATTTTTTTCATATTTCAGAAGCATCATTTCACTTTAAAGGAATTCTAGTTAAACAGTCTTTAATTCTATGGCATTTGACTTGTTTCTAAAATTATCTAAGTTTCACACTCTGAGACCTAGGTCACAACCTTATTTAAGGACAGGAAATAGTTATCAGGTCAGTGAATGGTCAAATGAAAAAGGATTTGAAATGCTTCAGCACTTAGGACTCTATTCATTGAAATGACTGACTTCTATGTTATTTGAAGGTTAAGGTTTCTTTACTGGAAATAGTTATGCCTATATGATTACATCAATTTTTAAAATTACAGTGTTCCTGGATTATCAGAGTTTAAGGGAAGAGCTTTTTTCCTATGATAAGGAACAGTCTGATATATGCTCAGATATTTTAATCAACAACTTACTCGAGTCCAAGACTAATATAACTCTCTTGGCAAACAGGTATAATACAACTGGGGTAAATAAAGGAAACATAAGTATTGTTTCTCCATAACATTTTCTTCTAAAATAGGTTTATACCTTTCCTATCACATTGTATAAAATTATAAAAATGAATGTTGTATAATGTATAATATATTACATGATATATTTTTTGTTTTACATTTGCCCAGTGATATAATATCATGAATATCATCCTTTGCTTATGATGGAGACAAGCAAATAGGGGATATGGGGACAATATGAGTAAATAGCTAATTTAAGTCTTTTCTCCTTAGACCAGTTTCACTTGAGTTCCTGACTATCATTATTAGTAATAGAAATGATCATTTTACAGGTTTCAAAGAGTGTATTGTCAGCCAAATTGTGCAAATTAACGTTTTTACCTGAAGAACAGAAACTTCAAAAGCATACAAAGAGTAGTGGAAGAGGATGAAAACAAGTACTGCTAGAATAACTCACTTTCCAATGCTCTGAAGCACCCGGATAGTCCATTCTGAAACCGCACCAAATAAAGGTATTCCATATCTAGGCAATTTTTCTACACAATCAAGTAAAACTTAAGAAATGTAAGTTGTATTCCACAGATGTTACAGGAAGCAATCCTACTATTGATGGACAGAAAGTTGGAAAATTAAGCACAGATTTTATTTTTAAGTTTTATTTTATAAGAAGAAACCGGGCCATTAAAAGTATGTAACCAAAGCTGGCGTGCGTGCACGGGAAGGCCCCTGCAGTCTTTTACAACTTTTCAGAGGCCTCAGTTGTGAACTGGGTTTGCACTCTGCCAGCAGAGCAGCTCTGACCCACGGAGAGCACTCCTTCAGATCAACACTGCCTCGGGCCTTTCTGCTTTCTCCAAGAAGTCTTACATTTCAGGCATCAAGTTGAATTTCTTCTGGAGATGATTAACCCAAACCCATGACAGATTTTTTCCAAGATATCCAACCCCTTATGTTTATTTTATCCTGGCTCTTTTTTGGATGTACTGGACACAAGTAACTTACTCATTTTACATGTTAAAGGGCTGGTGGGGAGCCATTAATTCCCTTAAAAATGAGAAAATATTTCAGTGTGCCGGGCTCTATTGTGTGAGCTCACATTAGCTACATGAGTTTGAATTTTAAGAAAGATGTTTCTCCTCGACTGTAGACTTTTTTGTAAAGCATTTCATCACATATCAAGATAGGGATCTTACCCTTTTTGGAAAATGCATTCTAGTGGTGTATTAAAAAACACAATGTTAGAAGGATCAGTTACTGTTTCCATAAGCCCGTTTGTAGGGGGTTTCAACTAACCTAAATCTTGGCACACACAATTTTAGTTAATAGTAAAATAAAAAAATATAAAAGAGTCTATTCTCTTTCTTATAAACCAATCCTTGTCATTGTTTCTATTTCTATGGAATTTTCTTTTTATCATATGAATGCTGAATCGTAAGAAAATATTTCAGGTGTTTGCACACTCTTCTTGAAGTAAAATATTTCTTATTAGAGCTGACTGGGTAACTTTTTTCAGAGACAAATATTCCAAACAAGATGTTAAAAAGAAATTTTTTTCTTTGATGAAACGGTGGAAAAAGTATAACACTCTTCCAGACATTTTATAAAATATCATATTCAAATCTCTCTGAGGTTCCTTACTCGATGGCATTTTATTATAAACATTTAATTTTAAAAATTCATTTACATATATTTCTCACATACACACAGCAATAGAAAACTTTACTCAATAGTGTTTAGAAATTTATTTCTCTAAAATTAACAGAAATGTGTCAAAAACTCACTAAAATATATTTAAGGGACATTTTAAGGCAAAACCTTGGTTTTTAACATAGTACATTAGAGATAGACAAGAAATTTAGGAAAAAATGTACAAATTACAATTTAACTTTGCAGGTCAAGAATAAGAATTTATCAGATGGAAGTTTATATATGTTACTGTTTAGATACATGAAATGAATATGACTACCACATAACTGAAAATAATAAAATTTTAAGATAGATACTAGTCAAACACAGATAATTCTATTTTAAATAAGTGCACGATTTTTCAGTGAGGAACTTACAAATGTGGTATTAATCTTTAAATGCAGCACTTGAGATGAAATACTGATCTTTGGCAAATAAGTTTTAATTCTTAAAGTTAAGTCTAAATATAATTTACAATTGAGATAAATTAGGTTTAATAATTTTGATACTATCCTTTCTCTTGAAATAGAAAATCTCAGATATAATTTAAACTCATGAAGAATAAAATCTATTTTAAAAAATTTTACTAGACAATTATGTTTCTATGTATTTATCAACACCACAGAATTGTTAAATTTTTGAAACCTAGAATCACAATTTATTGCTATAGGTGACCAATTCTAGAGCAATTAGCCATATCTATTCTTTCTGAAAGTGCAAAATAAATTCTATCTTTATAAAACATATACCAATATGTGAATCAAAATATTTTATCTTTAAGTTGTAGATAAAACTAAGTTAATTTTTATAATTAGATTTATTACTGGAATGTTTAAAGATATCAGTTTCTTCTTTAACTTATGCTTCAATGGGTTACCCAAGTTCAAGACCTTATACAGAGTGAAGAAAAGAAATGAGAAGGGATAATATATACACTCGAGGTGGTAGGTTAATGCCAGAAGTGTGACTGATTGATTGATTGACAGCATTTTAAAATATGGATTAAAACTGCCTTTCTAACGTGTCCAGTTGAAATTTAGAGAATAATGGATATTTGATTAGAAGCATTTACTGATACCTGGAAAATCCCTCTTAATGCAAAAAAGGATCGGCTACACAGAAAATAATTCCCCAATATATAAAAATCATATTTAAAATACAATGCTTCCAAATATATCAAATAATCAAATTTTACATTATACAAATTTTCTTATACAAACCTACTGTTCCTAATGAATGAATTGAACATATTATAAGCTTAGTATATTTTAGTTACTGTGCCTACCATTTTACATGTGCTCATCATTTATTCAACTCTTTGAATTATGAATTACTTTACCTCATTATACCAATTTCATAATTAATTAAAAAAAACACATACAGGTTGTTAGTTCAAAATGACATCCTTAGCAAGGAGTTGAGTTGAGATTTAAACCTAGGTAGTCTGGCTTCAAAGCTCACTCTCTTAACCATAAGGCTGAGTATCACTTTTAACTTTAAATACTGATTTAAAAATTTTTGCATATTGTAAAGATTCAGGAAATAATACATGCTGTAGCACAGTTCTATTAAGCTACTACAAACCCTCAATAAAATGGAAATACTTTTCTTAGAAGCACAAAAGATATATTGACTTCAAATTATTGCTCATCTCTAGTAATCAAAACATTTCAATAGCTATGAAAGTTAACATGAAGGGACACTTTTTAATGATGCGTTTTTCAGGATCCAAAACCTCACAGCTGTTTGAGCTTAAGTAGGAAATGATTAAATGAATTCCAAAGTTAGCTAAATAGATCTAAGGGGTGGCTAAGACAGTGGGACCTAAAGCTTGAATGTGAACACTGAATGAGTTGTAAGTTTAAGTTGGGAATAGGCCAATATCTGACTTTGAGTAATGGCAATTGGCAGGAAGAGTGTTTCTGAGAATCCAGAGATTTTTTTAAAAAGTCAGAACTGCTTATTAATTCAACAAATACTTATTGAGTACATAGTATAGATGAATCTAATACTGTTCCTAGATTCTGGGGATAGAAGGAAACAGAAATATGATTAAGATGTGATCCCTGACCTTGGAAAGATTTATAATCATAAGGGGAAATAGACAAAAAACCTAGTGACACGACAGTGATAAAGTGGCCTGGACAAAGGCCTATGTGAGACTTGGTGTTAGGAATGAAATTTATCTGAGTCATATAGCATAAGTAGAAGTCTGAAACTAGAAAGGTGAGGAAAAGCAAAGAGATCAAGGAAATGCCCTGAAAGTATAAAGAGCAAGATCTTTTTTGAAATAACAAGCATTCCATTATAGTGAGGGGTATACTGAAATAATTTAATATGGTTTGAGAATATTTCAGAGGAGGGAAGAAATGATACAAGGTAGAATTGGAAATGATACACTGTATGTTTGAGACTGGAATTTTAGAGGAAACAAAAATTGCATTACAGGGTTTTACACAGAAGAGATCTACTGCAGAATTAGCTTATAAAATGTTAGGGAAGAATAAATGATAGTATTTACAAAATGAGAGATTTATGGATATTAGAAAGAATGCTATTACAATATTTCAGAGCAAGAGACACCAAGGCAATGACAATGTGGGAAATAATGACTACAGTGGAAAAAAGTAAACATACTTAAGACTGATTCTAATTTAATAGATTTAGTTAATGTTTAATGTTATTAACAGGGGTGTAAAGTACAATCAAACACGTGAAGAGAGTGAAAAGAAAATAACACACTACATGCCGTACATACTATGTTTGGAGTATGAAAAATGGAGATAGAGATTTTCTTATTTTTTACTGCTTGTCTATATATCTGCATATTTTTAATTATGCTATGGAAATAAGCATAATTTATATCTTAATGAATGTTGAATAATTAATATATTGTTTCAGTAACATGGATAACATTCATGGATTAAAGAATAAAGTTATGCACCTGTGTCACCACCAAAATTCTCAACTCTCCTCCCCACTGTTCCTGTGTCTGTTCTCCTAGACTGCTTCTTCTTCCCTCCATTTCTGAGTAATCCAACTAAGAACCCCACTACTCGGTATTTATTCTCAGCATGCAAAAATATTTATTTAATCACTAAGTATGATAGCCAGGCTATGGAAACAAACTAAATATATTACTTTGGATGATTGGATAAATAAGTTGTGTCATATAAAGAGTTTTATTTTGCCTTTATATATAAATCTCTTCAACTAGACTCAAAAAGTCATTTTTTAATCAGTCATTTTAAGAAAACAGACTATATAGAGATTCTCTATATATCTATATATATTGTCACTATATATTTTCTGCATTCTCTTAGATCTTGTCTAATGTATAACAAAGCAATATTTTATGTATAATAAAAATGTAAGGATTAAAATGAATAAAATCAGTGACTAACAAAATTTCACATTAGTGATATTTAAGGATCAATCAGAAGATAACTATAACATAATCAGAGAAAGAGAAGAAACAGAGCTATAGTGAGAATGAAGATATAAAGGAGAAGAGAAGCTGAGGAGAGAAATTCCGAGAAAAGGGTAAGTATAATGAGGGAAGGAAAATGATTCATTGATTTAGCAATGCATAAATTAACATATTTCAATCTTAATTCATGTAAGACCTTTGACAAGAGTACAAACTCTACATATCTATGAGCATGATTATGATGACATAATAAATTGCATTTTATTATTTCTCAGTCATTAAGGTGAGTTTCTAAATAACTAATTTTCACTTGTACCCTAGTGTCAAGTATAACAAACGATAATTGAATCTTAAAGGTACTTTTAAAAGTAAAGCAAAAATGCAAAATGAACAGATGAAAGTTGAAGGTGTAAAAGCATAAATAGGTTAAAAAAGAAGAGGGGGTTACCTCAGTGTATGTATTGCAAACCACAGAGTTCAGAAGAAGAAAGAGAGCAAGAGAGAGAGAGACAGACAGACAGGGAGAGAGAGAGAGAGAGCGAGAGAGGCAGAGAGAGGGAGGAGAGAGAAGAAAAGTGCCTGCAATAGATACAGGCGGGAAGTGTGGTAGGGGAGGGAACCTGGGAACATTGGTAGTGGTAAATGTGCACTGGTGGTGGAATGGGTGCTGCAACATTGCATGACTGAAACTCAATCATGAATAGCTTTCTAAATGTCTATTTAACACTGATACGATAAAATCATAAAAAGAGGGGTTAGGAAGAGACTTGGGACAGCTGAGTAATAGTTTAGCTTTAAAGCATATGCTTTGCTTGTGCCACATACTGGTTTTGTTCCTGGCACCACATAGTCCCACAGAATCCCTAGGCATAGCACTGGAAGTCTCTGAACACTACTATGGCAGACAAAGTGGCGCCTGAGCAGCAACACAGGATGCTCACTTCCTCTCCTGAGCCAATAGCTTGACTGGCCAATTATCATCAGGAGTGGCCTGTGTTCCTTGAGGACCACTTGGGAACCCCTGGTTCTTGCAAAAGATAAAAGAGTAGATGGAAATGCAATTGCTTCATATTTTCAAAGGTCAAGAAACAGCTTACTTGCATATTCATTATAGAAACTTAGTAGGTATAGAGGAGATAAAAGAATTAAAAGTCAAGATACAGGAGATTACATATGGGATCAGACAGAATAGTATTCAAATTGATTTTTAGTCTTGGGAAGGAGGTGGGTATCATTTATTCAGATAACATTTTATGGAAGTTTGAATGGCAATGGAAATAAAATTATTACATTTACATACTGAGCATTGTCAGCTGATTACAGTCCTATGATTCGATGGAATAAACATTATCCACATGAATTAGGTGAAAATCCGGTTAAACACACCCATATCTCATAATCACTAACTCTTTGGTTTGACTCTTTCTGTATCCCTGTCAACTATTCAGACTGGTTCAAGTCGTAATCTCTGTGTTGCACTACTACAATGATCTAAATGATCTTATCGTTCACTCTTGTTTCCATCCTACTCTTCAAGCTATATGTTCCACAATCATATTATCAAAATAACGAGCTAATTTTTGCTTAAATTAACTATTCTAATAATCACCTGTATCACTTTTCTTCCCGTTGTTCATCAAATTACTCGAGCGGGCACCAGTAACATCTCCATACGTCTTGTCACATGCTAGTGTTGCCCAAGGGCATCTGCTCGCTCCAGGAACACAAATGCCTCAAACCATTCCTTAATTAAATCAAACCTTAATTTTAATTAAGGTTTGTAAAAGTTGAAAAATCATTATGCACTACTATACATAATGCCCAAAGAGATGGGAAAGAAGTGAATTTGGAATGAATCATTCATAAATGACAGGTGAATAAAGAAGTTTTCTATCTTAATGTTATAGGTCAAGATGTGAAGGACCATTGAAAGATTTTGAAGACAGTAGCAATCCAAGGTAATTCAAGGAAGTAAAAGAAATTTGGTTTGAGAAAACACAGTAGATGAAACAAGAAAAGTTGACAGGGGACCAAGGGACAATTTTAGTTTTTCATTGAATACATATTGAGGTTTTATATGTATATTATTAGAATGGACTTAGACACATGGGGCAGAGCTGCTACAGGCTCTTCCTGTGCTCAGATGATCATGAGGTGCCTGGAGGGAAGGTGAGTATTAGCCCTGACCCGACATCCCAATAGAGCCTCGCAGAAGCCACAGGAAGCCCCACACCATGAGGACCTCCATATTCAGCATCCAGACTCCACAGCTCGTTAGGAGGTCCACTCAAGAGAAAAGCAGATCTCTCCCCATTGTGGTTCATCAATAAATGCACGAGATGAGAGGCTACTACTGAGAGTACATCACCCGCATGGCAGAGCCTGGCAAGCTACTCGTGTCGTATTCCATATGCCAAAAACCAGTAACAATCATAGACTTCATTCCCATGACCTGAAGGAATGGTTTGAGGCTCTTTGTTTTCCTGGAGCGAGGAGATGCCCTTGGGCAACACTAGCATGTGACAGGGCGTATGGAGATGTTACTGGTGTAACATCTGGAGTAATTTGATGAACAACGGGAAGAAAAGTGATACAGGTGATTATTAGAATAGTTATTTTAAGCAAAAATTAGCTCGTTATTTTGATAATATGATTGTGGAACATGGAGCTGGAAGAGTAGGATGGAAACAAGAGTGAACATGATAAGATCATTTAGATCATTGTAGTAGTGCAACACAGAGATTACAACTTGAACCATCTGAATAGTTGACACGGATACAGAAAAAGAGTCAAACCAAAGAGTTAGTGATTATGAGATATGGGTGTGTTTAACCGATTTTCACCTAATTCATGTGGATAATGTTTATTCCATCGAATCATAGGACTGTAATCAGCTGACAATGCTCAGTATGTAAATGTAATAATTTTATTTCCATTGCCATTCAAACTTATTATACCTTATAGGAGTACCTATAAATTTCCATTACCTCCTTTTATCCCTCTAAGTTCCATTTTCTCATGGATCTTACTTATTTCATTCAGCACCATTTTCTGATTTCCTTGCAAAATAAATTTATGGTGTATATTCAATAGGCCTGTGTTTGCAGAATACATAGTAATTATGTATTCCCACATTCAGAAGGTGAGCACATTCTAGTAGCTTACATTTTATTCAACTTATCCTATGAGTTCAGATTTGTATATTATTTAATCAAATTAATGAGAAAATTAAGTAAAGAAAGGTTAAATAACTTCATGAAAATCACATATGTTTAGGCTAAGATCCAAACATAGTCCTACTTAATCCAAAGCATTACTTCTGTTGTTGCTGGTATAGAATAGAAAAAAATGAAGAACAGATGACTATTGGAATTGTAAAAATCAGTTAATTTTATTTTTTTAAATTTTTTGTGAATCTCAGTGAGGTATACAACTCTACAAAAAGGGTCAGGGAGGAGAGCTAAGACAACCCCAGAAAAAGGGGTTAAGGAACTTGCATTATTGGTGGTTAACCCCAGTTTGACTCCTAACATCAGATATATTACCCCAAGTGCCACCAGAAATGATCCCTAAATGAATGGTTCCAGAAGCAAAAGCTCTGAGGATTTCAAAGTGTGGTCTCCAAACCAAAATAAATATATAAATCACTTGTATCATTTGTCATCCCATTTTCTTTCTTTCTTTTTTTTCTTGCTTTTTTGGTCACACCCGGCGATGCTTAGGGGTTACTCCTAGCTCTTCACTCAGGAATTACTCCTGGCAGTGCTCGGGGACCATATGAGATGCTGGGGACTGAACCCAGGTCAGCTGTATGCAAGGCAAATGCTCTACCCGCTGTGCTATTGCTCTAGCCCCACTTGTCTTTTTCGTTGTTCATCAATTTGCTCGAGCAGGCACCAGTAACACCTCCATACGTTCTGTTGCAAGCAAGTGTACCCCAGGGGCATCTGCTTGCTCCAGGAACAGGAAGAGTCTCAAACCATTCCTTCAGGTCATGGGAATGAGGTACATAATTTTTACTGTTTTTTGGCATTCAAATAAAACATGGATAGCTTGCCAGGCTCTGCCGTGTAGGTTGTATACTCTCAGTAGAAGAT
The DNA here is from genome assembly GCA_021461705.1 of Cryptotis parvus. Lineage (NCBI taxonomy): Eukaryota > Metazoa > Chordata > Mammalia > Eulipotyphla > Soricidae > Cryptotis > Cryptotis parvus. Next base: position 10,999 of record JAJIBD010033563.1, on the reverse strand, counting down.
TCTCATCTCGAGCATTTACTGATGAAACTCAAAGGAGAAAGATCAGGTTTTGTCTTGGGTGGAGCTCTGAGGAGCTGTGGAGTCTGAATGTTGAAAGAGACTTACCTCATAGTGTGGGGGTTGCTCTGGCTTCCTAGCGAGGCTTACTGGGATGACAGGTCACAGCTAGAACTTGCCTAGAACTGTATACAGTGTATAAATGTGAAATATCCTGGGAAGGACCTGATCCTAAAATCTAGTTGAGCAGTCGCTCTACAGCCGCATGCCGATGGACCCGTGGGTCTGGCATGTCCCTCTTCCGGGTTTGCTGGCATAGAGGTGAAGGAATGGGCAGAGGAGCCTCAATCCCAGCTCCAAGTCCAGCCAGCATGGCTCCTCCCCCACAAATGTGACTGAACCCTGGAGTAATGTTGGACTCGGCCAGGGGTTGGCCGAGCCCCTTACTAGGATGAAGGGTATAAATCATATGTACAAAAAATATGATGCAGAATTAATAAAAATTAAATATAAATGTTTTTATTATTAGATATATAAATATTGAATCTTACTAGAAATAATCACTGCTAGATCACTTGGATTTTCAACCATTTCCTACTTTTTCCACATTCATTCCTCTTTATTCTTTATTATGTCTTTCATGTATCTTTACAAGATCCTTTTACAAGATTTCATCTGGAATTCTTTTCCTTTATATGAAGAACATCTAGTATTTCTTGGAGATTTTATATATAACCTATCTGATTCTTTGAGAATCAGTCTATTGGTGAAGAATGTGACTTTAATGGTTTCAAAACATTTTTTCTAACCACATTTCACTTACTAAATTTTAATTCAACACAAGATAGTTTACTTGATTATTTCAAATTTTAATTAAACACAAGATAGTTTACTTATTTCAAATAATCTTCAAATAATCTTGACATCTTATTTACTTAGAAACTAAATTTTATTAAAGCTATTTATGTACATAATATTAAGACTGTGAAAATGATAATCTCAATCTCTATTCCACCTCAACCTCAACAATTATCTCACAAGTAACCACATTCAACTATATGTCATTTCTTTTACTATTGATATGTAGATCCACAGCTGCGCTGCTTGGTTGGTCCCACGTGGAAGCAACCCATGGAGCTGACCTTCCGGTAAGGGGCTTGGCGAGCCTCTGGCCGAATCCAACATTGCTCCAAGGGTTTGCTCTCATGTGCAGGGGAGAGACCTCGCTGGCCAGACTCGGAGTGGAGTTTTGGACCCTGCCCTTTCCTCCGCCTCCATGCCAGTTACCCTGGAAGAGAGAGACCCACCCACTCCAAACCTTGGCACGTGGCCACTTTGTGGCCGCACAATATTCTTAGAGAATGCTAATTTTAGGATAAGTCCTTCTCAAGATCTTTCACATTTACACATTGTATACAGTTCTACACAGGTTCTAACTGATACCAGTAAGCCTAGCAAGAAGCCAGAGCAAACCACACATCATGCAGTCAGTCATTCTCAACATCCAGACTCTATAGTTCCTCAGAGCTCCATCCAAGAGAAAACCTGATCTTTCCCCTTTAAGTTTCATCAGTAAATGCTAGAGATGAGAGCCTTCTACTGAGACCATACCACCTACACGGCAGAGCCTGGCAAGCTACCTGTGTTTTATTTACTTGTTATGCCAAAAACTAATAACAATTATGGGCCTCAGTTCCATGACCTGAAGAATGGTTTCGGGCTCTTCCTGTCCCTGGAGCAAGCAGATGTCTTTGGGTTACACTTGCTTGTGACAGGACTTATGGAGATGTTACTAGTGCCCACTCGAGCAAATTGATGAACAATGGGAAGACAGTGATACAGTGATTGATATGTACAGATCTTGATTTCTTTAGGTTTTAGATGTTCTTTTTTTAAAACCCTTTCTTTGGTTTCCCTTTGTCCTGGAACAACACTTTTTTGGATACTCAGATCTATTACTGACTTGTGCTCAGGGGTCACTCCTGGGTAATTTGGGAGATGAGATGTTATGCTGGGGATCAAAAGTGGGTTGGCCACATAGAAGGCAAGTGTCCTACCTGTTATTCTATTTTTCCAGCCCTAAATTTTCTATATAACCATTAAATTGACATGATTTACTCTTTATGCAACTGAATTACTATACTCACATGTACTTCCCTTTTAATTTCCTAGAAAAACCACCCCTCTATTATTAGAACATGATTCAGTACTCACCTACTTATAACTATTTAAATATAAATTATAGCTGTGTCATATAGAATACTGGAAGAGAAAGGATTAAATCTATGAGGATTTGAAATTTATGTTCATGATTTGTTAGACGTTAATCTATAGTTTATCCAAGATCAATGAGAAATAATTATGTCAGATCATGCACTTTTACCTCAGTGATGAGATTACTTATGATTATCGATAAGATTAAACAAAAAACAGCGAATGGGAGCTAGTTGTATTTTCCTAAATGGACTGAGTTTCCATCTGGTCATGCACCTGAGAAGGCTATATAATTAACTATCTGCCTTAGAATCTTATTTAAAATGATCCTATAATTCCCTGAACTAATTAATTTCTTGAACTAAGGTGGTCCTTACAAATTCATCTATCATACCCATATATTTCATAAGTGAAAATGACTATAAGTCAGATGGTATGACTAGGAATTGCAATATTCACAAGAATATTAAGCATGCTTTGTGGTTACCTCTCCTATGTCCTTCCCTCAAGCTAGGAAAATTTGTATTTTGTGCAGCCTGTTGTGTTTCCTGAGTTTGTTGATTTTTCTCAAAACACACAAGTGCTAGTAGAAAAAAAAGTGGCACAGCAATTACAGACCACTTATCATTGAATAAATTTACTCCATAGATTTAATTGTCTAGAGTGCATCTACTATATGTTCCTACATTCTTAATATATACATATCTACAAGTCATGCCTAAATTCCCTACCAAATGAGGAATTTTTACTAATATGTTTAAATACGTAGGATAATATAATGTTCTTTTTCTCAATATAATATTCTTTTTCTCAATATTATTTCTTCTCATAATTTCTTCTGAAATTAGGGAGTACTTGTTTTCTAAACATGAACTATCCTGGAATCCTCTTCACCTCCATTAAGATTTACCTCTTTCCTTGCTAGACTCATATACTTCTTCCTACATTTATTATTATTTCATTTTAATGTCATTTCTTCCAGTAGTTTTTTGACCAGGGTTTCATGTAGGATAAATATATTTATGTTACATATGTTAACTTTATTAATATTATTCCTGTTTATAAAATTCTAGATTGGAAACATCTTTTCCTAGAATGTTGAATATATTGTTCCAGTATTTTGAAGTTCTAAAATCAATTTTTTAAAGTCCACTGCCTTTGTAAAGTGATATACACTATGTGTTCTTTTTTCTTGTTGATTTTATTTGTTTTATTAATTTTTGAAGTAAATTTATTGAAAACAATTAACGTTAGAAAAAAGTTTGGAGAAAAATAGAGATGTTCAAGAGAGAATGTGACCTACTGAAGATGATCAAAACATTGCTGAAGGATTTTCTAACTTTTTACCTTGGGGGGGTGTCATTGATTTTATGACATTTTCCTAGGAAATCCAAAGATGGATTTATTTACCTAAATTTAATGGGCTCTTTTGTATAGAAACTGTGATCCTTAGTTTCTGAATGACCTCATCAAGAATTCCCTATAATTGATTTGTACTTATTGTGTTCATTGATTTTGAAATTCCATTATTTATCAAGGTTTAGAACTCTGGAATATTAATTTCTGTTATGCTTTTTTCCATGTTTTGTATCTCTTTGTATTTTTGTCTCAGTTTCTGGGAAATTTTTAATAACACTATCTTCAAACTTTCTCCACTGCCAAGTTTTCATTTTTGTTACCATGGTTTTGTTTTCAAAAAAGTTATTTTTGGTTCTCTAGCCTCTCTCTCTCGCTCTCGCTCTCTCACTATAAAATCTTACTCTTATTTCATGAATGCAATATCTTCTTATGGTTATGTAAGTAATGACCTTTAAAAAAGTTTTTTTACCCACCTGGTAAAATGACTTATTTTTTCATATTGACTTATGTGAGAATGACAGTTATGGAGAATTAACACTTATATTGGAAATCCCTAATGACAATATTTAGGTGCTTGTTTTTGAATTTATAAAAATATTCATAAGGCCTATTAATTCTTTATGTTGGTTAAAAGCATACTGCTATAAAGTGAATAATTTGCTCTCCCTAAAATTCCTAAACTGAAAATTTTACACTTAGTGTGATAGTAATTGGATACTTGGCTTTGGGGAGAGAGAGGGGGGTTAGATTATGTTATGAGATTAAGGTCTTCATTATGAGTTAGTGGCCACAGGGGGACAGAGAGATGTCTCTGTCCTTAGTTCAGTCTGTATGAACTAAGGAAATATCAGATGTTTATAGCACAAGTAGGTGAAAATTTATATGCCAAAAGTGAGCCTTTGCTGAAGCGAAGAAGCTTGCATCTTGACCTTGGACACTTAGCCTTCAGAACTGTGAGAAATAAATTAATTTTTGTAAGTATCCCTTCACGCTATTTTGTTAAGGCTCTTTAAGTTACAACCCAAATCATTAGCATTCTGGGAGCTGAGAAGGGGGGAACAGTATTGTATTTAATATATTATAATGAATATTGCAATACAGTTTATATGTCAATACCATGAAATATACATTTATATGTAAATATAAATTACCAATATTAGCAAGATTCCAAGAAATTTCTTTGAAAACTGGATTTAATTATTTATTTATATTTTGCATGTGACCAGATGTTTTTATTTATTTATTTTTGACAATCACAAAAATGCTCATGTTTGGGTTTCAAGCCATACAGTGTTCCAGCACCCACCCCTCCATCAGTGCCTACCTCCCACCACCCATGTCCCTGATATCCATCCCCTATTGCCCCATCCCCTGCTCTTTTTTCCTTTTTTCTTCTTTCTTTCTTCTTCTTTCTTTTTTCTTTCTTTCTTTCTTTCCTTCTTTCTTTCTTTCTTTCTTTCTTTCTTTCTTTTCTTTTCTTTCTTTCTTTCTTTCTTTCTTTCTTTCTTTCTTTCTTTCTTTCTTTCTTTCTTTCCCTTTCCCTTTCCTTCCTTCCTTTCCTTCCTTCCTTCCTTCCTTCCTTCCTTCCCTTCCTTCCTTCCTTCCTTCCTTCCTTCCTTCCTTCTTCCTTCCTTCCTTCCCTTCCTTCCTTCCTTCCTTCCCCCCTCCTTCCTTCCTTCCTTCCTTCTTTTCTTTCTTTCTTTATCTCTTCCCTCTCTTACATGTTGTGGATTGTAATAGACTTTCAACAATTTTGGTCCACTGTTCCTTTCTCTGTCTTACTTAACCTCTGGTCCCATACATTTGTGGTAGTTTCCTCCTTGGCAAGATGTCCTGATCCACATTTCACCTGATCTTGGATATTGTATCATAATATGTATATATATATATATATATATATATGTATATATTTATGTTGGTAGAACATTAGATGAAGAACAACCATGCGAGCAGACTGGCTTCTAAAAAGGATTCGGCACAATTGACCATATCCACACGATAACCAAACTCATTGAAGTCTATAGAGAATTCAAGATGCCGCTGTCTCACGTTCATTGATTTACAGAAAGCCTTTTATTCTGTGGAGACTGGTGTGGTCATAGAAGCCCTAGTCAGACAGGATGTTCAAACCCAATACATAAAGATCCTTCGTGAACTATATCACGGTTTCACTACTAGGATCTTACCATTCTACAGAGAAGTGATCATTGACTTCAAAAGGGGGTTCGGCAGGGTGATACCATTTCACCAAAACTCTTCAGCGCCACCCTCGAAATCATCATGCGACAATTAGAATGGGAAAAAATGGGAGTGAAGATAATTGGCCGGCAACTATACCACCTATGCTTCACTGATGACATTGTTCTAGTAACATCAAACATCAGCCAAGCAGCACAAATGCTGGCAGACTTTGACCAAGAATGTGGAAGGATAGGTCTACAGCTGAATCTCAACAAAACTATGTTCATGAGAAATGAACTAGTTCCAGAGGCCCCATTCACTCTCAATGGAACAAACATCTCTGAATGCAACAGCTATGTGTACCTAGGTCGAGAAGTCAACATAATGAACGACCTGAAACCTGAGTTGCGCAGTAGGAAGAGAGCGACATGGACTGCCTTCAAAAACATCAAAACAATAGTCAATAGAATAAAGAACCTCCGGCTATGGGCAAAACCTCTTTGACTCCACCGTTCTCCTTGCATTGACATATGCCTCAGAGACCTGAGCCATACAAAAGCAGATGAGAATACCATTCAGGTCACCCAAAGAGTAACCGAAAGAGCCATGCTTGGAATATCACACCTCACTCAAGTGAGAGAGTAAATCTGGAGTTCCGACCTCCCTCGCTATTCTAAAATCAAGGACGCTGTCTCATCTGCCAAAACATTGAAAATCAGATGGGTTGGTCATCTAATGCGATCTGGAGGCGACCGTTGGACTAGAGCCGTTACTGATTGGATCCCACGGAATGCCAAAAGATCGCGTGGTCGCCCACCTGCAAGATGGTCAGACTTCCTTATCAGGACCCTAAACAAACAGTTCGAAGCTCTTAATATCCCCGAAATAGACAGATGACATTGGGCTACACAGGTACATGATAGGGTCAAATGGAAACATTACTGGTGCCCGCTCGAGAAAATCAATGAATAATGGGATATCAAGTGATCGTGATATATTTATGTTATGTAAATAAATGCAGTTATTCTATATATGTCTTTTTTTTTCTGGCTAATTTCACTCAACATGATCCTCTCCAAGTCCATCCATTTATAGGCAAATTTCATAACTTCATTTTTCCTTACAGCTGCGTAGTATTCCATTGTGTAGATGTACCAGTTTCTTTATCCAGTCATCGATTTTTGGGCACTCTGGTTGTTTCCAGATTCTGGCTACTGTGAATAATGCTGCTATGAATATAAAAGTAGGGATGGTGTTTCCGCTGTGTATTTTTCGCTTCCCAGGGTATATTCCCAGGAGTGGTATGGTTGGGTCAAATGGGAGTTCAATGTCTAGTCTTTGGAGGAATGTCCATATTGTTTTCCAAAAAGACTGTAACAGTCGACATTCCCACCAACAATGGATGAGTGTCCCCTTTTCCCTGCATCCACCTTATTGTTCTTGCTCTTTTGGATATGTGCCGAAAACTGGATTTTTAGGTAAGAGATTGTTCTTAGCATTCAAGAATTTTCAATAGTAATTCAGTCTTAATTTTGTTACTTAACCCCATGCTCCATGGTACCCACTTGAGCAAATCGATGAGTAACAGGATGTCAAGTGATCAGGTGAACCCCATGCCTAGAGGACTTAATATCATTAATTACTATACTTTTAGTCTGTGACATTCCTCATATTTCATTACTCATTAAGTATTTGCTTTCTATGATTCTTTTATCTTCTAGTTGATAAATGTGGATTACTATTGCCCCTTTCTTGTACTCTCATATATTAGTTTATATCTTTAAAATATCTCCATTAAAATTTTACATAACTTTTTTCATAAGGCATCATTTTTTTAGAAGAACACATAGTGTCATTTAATTTTCAAAATGTTACATTTGCCATGGTAGAACATTTCCTAAATGTGTGAGGACCAGGGTTATAATGGCATGGCAAATTTTTTTTTTTCATATGATGAAAGTTAATGAGAAACTTTTCCAATTATAGACGAGGAAGAAACACTTGTATCAATTCATCTTCTGAGAATTGACCAAGATTCCAATCTAAGTCAACTTAGTCTGAGAATATTTTTTGTTTTATTATCTTTTTGTATTGCTGTTTTATGTAGTTTTTCTTAGGATTTAATGCTAATGTCCTCCATGATGAGCTGTATAAGGAGTTGCAACAATTTTGTGAGACTTTGACAGGATTATTGTCTATACCAGAATAAAAAGGAGGATCCTAGGTAGCAAGCATATAGTAAAGAGGGTTAAACAGAAACAAAGGATGCACTGGATTAGGTTTTGCCAGGTACAGTTTCATGTTCGAATTTTTTAGCATGTTGATGATATACTGATATTATGCATTTGTCATCAAGAACTATCATAAGAAAATAGTACATGATTGATTATTAAAATTAGAAATGTATTCAGAGGCCTCTAATACACACACAAACACACACTCACAGTTACAAAGCTGTTCATGATTTGGATTCAGTAATACAATGTTCCAGCATCCATCTTTCCACTAGTGCACATTTCCCACCACCAATGTCCCCAGCTTCCTTCCCCCCACCACAGAACTTTCTATGGCAGACACTGATCCTCTTCTCTCTCTCTCTCTCTCTCTCTCTCTCTCTCTCTCTTTTCCTCTCTCACTCTCTCTCTCTCACTGTGACATGCAATACTACATTTAGGGGTTATCATGTATATCCCTTTGCCTACTTAAAATGCTCAGTTTTAGTCTGGTGTTACCATTTCTCAGAGGTCTCTTGAATTGGCTTGTAGTCATTCATCTTCTCACTTGTTTTCACCTGACCTTCCTTTTGTGTATCTCTACTTTTTCTCTCTTTCCCTTGTCTAGTAAAATCACCAATCTCATTGGTTTAGAGTCACACTCCTTTGTCCATTATAGCAATCTGTAAAGTCGTGTCTTCAAGTATAGTCACCTTGAGTATAGTATACTAACCGTAACACAATTTTTATAATTATCTTCTGGTTCTTCATATCCTATATTAAAAGTTAGATTCATTTAAGATAATAAACGTTTTCTCTGGTTCTTGTTATAATATTTTTCTTAATTGTTTTGTGATTTAGAAGGTTTACTGTAAGTACAACTAAAGACTTTTCCACACTATGCTAAATTCTCAATTATTAATTCATTTTCACTTTAACACCACACTCAACTCTCCTTGCACTTTAATTAGAAATGTCAAACATTCTGCTATATCATTATTTCTTCTCATTTCTATATTTTTTTCTTATCTTTTCATGCATATTTCTTCCAGGGTTATATTTCAATGCAGAAATTCTCTCTCCCAATTTTAAGTGAGCTACAGTTAAATTTAGCTATTAAGTTTTTAATTTGTATTTTGCTGTTGGTTTTGTTTGTATTGCTTGATTGAGCATATTTGGTGATACTCAGAGCTTACTCCCAGTTCTCTGCTCAAGTCTTCATTCAGGGACCACATGTGATGGAGTTCAGAACTATATATGGTTCTGAGAGTTGAACTGGTTCAGTCCCATGCAAGGCAGTTCCCTACCAAATTCACTATCTCTCCATTGCCTTAGTGTTAAGATTTTAAAGATATTCCTTTTGCAGATATTATAGGTTCAATAGCCAATCTTCCATGCCATTTAAGTCTCCACTATTGACATCCTATTAGTTCTATTGTAATTTGTGGTATTTAATGATATTTTTAATCTCCTATTATGCCAATTTTCCTTGCATACAAACCTAGTATAGAAAAATACAGGCTAATTTTAAGCTTTAGATGATATGTATTTCTTGAGAGAGTTTATGTGTGTTTTTAACAAGATATTGGAAAGTCTGGTGATATGAAAACTACTCTGTCTCTCTAGATTTCATTCTTGACTCATAATGCTATACTTACTTGTTATTCTTCCAATAGCTTCAATTAGAGTTCGAAAAAATAAATTTTCCACCCATGAACATTGCTCTCTGCAGGAGGCATAGTTTCAGTTACAAAGTCCTCTGAGTGGAAGTCTTTTTGCATTTTTTAAGAAAAAAATAAACTAACAATATTTCAGTCTACATATCACAGTCTTTTTCAAAGAACCGTAAGAGCTCTAAATTTCTTCCAATTTTTTAAAAATAATGCACATCATATATACATTTTCAATCAAATACTCCTCATATACACACGAACACAAGTGCTATATATAGACTGTACATATATGCCAATCATATGTAATAGAATTCATATACAATGACAGTGAAATATTATATGAAATACATAATTTGAAATACAATAATGTAATTCATTCTGGTTCAATTCAGGGAAAAATTTAAAACTAATTAATACAGATATAAAAACAGTTAACTTGGGGCCAGAGCGACAGCACAGTGGGTAGGGCATTTGCCTTGCACACGGCCAACCTGGGTTCGATCCCAGGCATACCATATTGTCCCCCGAGCACCTTCAGAAGTAATTCCTGAGTGCAGAAACAGGAGTAACCCCAAGCATTACCAAATGTGACCAAAAAAACAAAACAAACAAACAAAACAACAATAACAAAAAAGTCTGTCTGTCTTTCTGACACTGTATTTTCAAAATTTACATCCTCTTACTCTCTATTACTTTATATAATGTCAAAAATTCTAATTCTTTCTTGTTTCACTAAATTGAATTTCCATATCTAATTTTACTTTTTATAAAACTGAAGTGAATTAAAACATTTTACTAAATGGTATGATGTTTCTTAGTATACATTTAGGGAGTTTTATTCATAAGAATATATTATGCACTAATTTCATTTCATATTTAAATATTCTTCTGTCTATTGATTACCTATTCTAGGTATGATGTTGAACAGTGATAAAACCAGCATAATTCTCCTTAGGACATGGAATTTAAAGTATGTTGGTATACTATACAAGCAAGTAGTGGTTTAAATTAATAAATAAGATAGCCTCCAATAAATTCCATGAAAGGAAAAGATGCCATGAGAAAGTAACTAGCAAAAGGTAGGGAAACTTAGTTTGTATGAAATGGGAAAGTCGTGCTATGTAAAAAACAAACTCAACAGGAAAGAGCAAGGGGTGTAAAGTTTTTTTGAAAAGGGGTTTTATGCAAAGGCAATACCAGGCAAAAAACTAAAGTGAGAATCCATAAAGGAAAAACTTATTGAGGAAGTGAAAGAAAATTTGCTATTAGTCTGGTGTTTATAATATGGAGTACAGCCTTTATTTCAAGTACAGTGGAATGCATGGGAACATTTTAAATATTCAGTGATTACAGATACCATAA
>JAJIBD010033561.1:0-54471 GCA_021461705.1 Cryptotis parvus | reverse complement strand
GGACCTGGGCAGTGCTCAGGGGACCCTCAGGAGCACTCTAAGTGGTGCTTGTGGGGTATCATCCCATACCAGGAATCAAGCTCAAGTCATATATATGCTAAGCACACTAATCTATGTACTATTTATGCACAGTATTCTTAAACCTAAAACAGAATTTGGAAAAAGAATTTTTTAAAACTAGATATGCAGTAACATGATAGAGAATTTAATGAAAAGCAAAGTTGTATTAGTTTTATCTTTATTTGCCTCAAAACCTCTTTGAGTTTCCAAGAAAAGTGAAAAATTCATGTGTTTAGTTAAATAATAAGATCTAAATAATAACAAAATTGGTGTTTATGACACCTGTGGGATGGACTTCTTTCCCTACTGTGAAAAATAAACAATGTGGGAACAAACCACAGACAAATTCTGCATTCTTCCTCCTACTTGTCAAAGAACTGCATGGAACACTTGACACAGTAAGTGATAGACTCTTGCTGGGTGCATTGAACAAGGGAGAAATAAAAAGTTGACTTGAAGTACTTGTTCTCGTTGTTTTCTATTATACTTTGGGGAAATACGCAGTTATTTGAAACTTGCAAGAGATATTACCCATTCCAACCAACATTTAAACATTGGTTTTACATGCAGATGGATAAGTCATTAATCACTTACCTTAGGTGGAAAATCTTTGCTTAAGTCATCAACACTCCCAAGTGTAATCATACCTGTGTTACACAGGGGAGTTCTGTTTTTCTACTGTGACTTGATATTTAGAAACAATATAGCAGATAAGTTTTATAACAGCTCTAGAAATGCTGTTATTTCTAACAAATAGGGAACCACTGGATTCTAGGCTGGACTCTGGCTCTTAGTATGTGTGAAGGCCAACATAATGGGACAGAATCCAGTTCACAGAGAGTTAAGCAGAAAGCCATAGAGTTAAAACAAAGAGTGGCATAAATAGGAGAAATGGTATACCAAGGAGATTTTCAAATCTCAAATTTTCAAACATTTGTTTTCTAGACTGTAACCAATAGGATACAAGAGCATCATTCCACTCAAACTCCTCTTTGTAATGTTGATGAAAAGCAATCCCAACATTGAAGGAAAGATTTTTGAGAACCTGTTCACATTATAGCATTATGCATTAAGTCAGTTTCCAAGAACTGAATTATAGATGATTATAGATGAATTATAAATGATTTTCAATTCATTTCAGTGTGACATCTAACTCAGGGATAGCTAAATTATTTCAAAAGTGCTTATGATCACACAGATCACATGTATCATAATCCTCACTCTGGAGCTTAAAAATGTCTCCTTTCTTAGTCCATTGTTAAAATTCATTACTATCATTGAACATCTATAATGTTTTTAGTTTGGGAGTTATTACTAAGAATCTACCTCTGTGCTTTCTTACCAGCCTGGTGGTACCAAAGCCTAAGTGAGGCTTCACCTACTTAATCTGTTCCCATTTATCACCTTTTCTCAACAACAACAAAAAGGTTGGGAAGTCCATTCAATTATAAAGGTACTTATATAGTTAGCAGTCATATGAAGGAAAACCCTTGCACTTGGAAGCATTTGTCTTTTATAGCAAATGCCTACATAATTGATGATTACACAGTGTTTAGAAAATAGATTTGTGATAGAGTAAATATCTGTATCAAAATACACATATCTAAGCATATTAAAAAACATCTAATACATAGACTTATAAAACATTAGGGCAAACTATCATAAATTGCTGAACCTATCAAAACATGCCTTCCTTAAAATGGGCTTATAAGCCAATTCAAATATGAGCAAGTAATCATAGATAAGCAAATGCAAAATTGTATCAAAGAACAGTCTTTAAATGGAGATTTCTTGGTTACAGACTGCAAAGTTATGGTTCCATTGCCACTCAAAGGCCAATCAATCACGAGACGAGGTGTAGGTTAAGAAGAGCTTTATTATCAATAACCCGGTAGCTTGAGAAAGGGTAAGCTTAGGTCCACAAAGTAATCATTTCTTCTGCACTGTCATTAGAAGCAGTTTTTATAGGAAAAGAGACCAGAGCAGCATAGTTTTAGGAAGGATGGGCTGCAGACCAGAGTAATCCATAAATTCTCCAGGGATGGTCCACTGAGACACACTCCAAGTTGATCTGCAAACCCAAGCAAAGGTTTCTGAGTAGCGGTTCAACCAGTCCTTATCTTATACTAAAAACTGCCCCAGTCCAAAAGAGCCTGCTGGTGTTTAGTTTCGAATTCAACTATTTTCTTTTGCATTTGTTTCATTGTCACAATCAACCTGCTATATAACCTTGAGTAAAATAGTTAAACTCTCTATACCTTGGTTTTACTGCTTGATGTGATAATACTCATTCAAATGTCTCTTTTATGTATATGACTATTAAGTGAGTCATTCTAAGGAAAATAGACTTAAAACAATTCCTTGTACTTAGGATTTGCTCTGTTTTTGCTGTCATCATATCATCATCAAAGTTGTCACTGTAGAGTTTAACGAAGCACACTATAAAATAATATCCCAGTATTCCCTTACTACACTTATACACTGTCTATGTGCCAGGGGGCTAGGGACACTCAGAAGGAAGAAAGGCAAGATCTCTGTGGTTTTTGCAGGGCTGGGCACAATGTGTGTCTCATGTGTGCCAAAAAATTATTTCAAAGAAACGTCAAAGAAAATTCCATTTTAAGAGAGAAAAGTTTTCTCTGTTCATAGGCAAAGATTATGTGCTAATGTCCCTTTAGAACTTGATCTTAATCATATTATTCTTATGTGTATATATATATCATTTACATTTTTATAAGTCACCAAAGTACCATATTTTTAATGGATCTACTTTGCAAGGTATCTGGTCAGAAGTAGAGAGTACTATAAGGCACTCCACACCCTAGTAAGTAGCCCATTTGACTATGAAAGATGAGAAATAATGAACAGTAAGATCAAATCTTGAAAATTTCATGAGTAGGTATCATGGTCATTTGGGATGCTATGACAGGATTCCATGGGTTGTATGACTTACAAGCAACAGAAATTTATTTCTCATCATTCTGTAGGCTGTAAATTCCATGATCAAGGTGCCAGCGAATCATGACTGGTGAGGGCCAGTCTCTCAGTTCACAGACAGCTATTTTCTTACCATATCTTCACATGCACATGGGGTTTCCTCCAAGGACAACTCCAGGGAGTTGTCTGAGGTCTCTTTTATAAGATCACTCATTCCATTTATGAGGGTTTCAACCTCATGATCTAATCACTTTCCAAAGGGTCTACCTTCTAAATATAACTACTTTAGGGGTTAGGATTTCAACATATGAATTTAGGGGATACATACATTCAGACGGTAACAAGTTATTTTCAAACTCAAAGAGAAGAAACCATGAAATCAAACTCCACTCTCATTTGAATATCACTAAGAAATCTTACCTCAAGCTATTCAGAGAAGAGGTTGATCCTTGTAAAAAGATCAAATATCAAATGCATGCACAGAGATGGAAAAATCATAATATTGAACCTCCGAAAAAAATTGAACACTCTTAGAGTTTAATTGTGTTCTAAATTTGTACAATTTGTGGAAAAGTTATCAGGTCACTGATGTGTTCAATTGTAGAAGCTGGATTAAAAAGTCTCTATGAGATTAGGCTGTTAAATCCCCATATGAGGCTGGAACTTGATAGATACAGAATAGGCAACCAGGAAACAATAATGGCATAGAATACATGAAGGGTAGTCTGGAAGCCATAGGTCTAGGCTACAATCCCTCAATAGTAGATCAAAGCAGATAAAATCTCTTTCTAACCTTGGTGACAGACAATAATGCAACAGTTAGTAATAAGAATCTTACAATCTTCTGACCCAAATTCAAATCCAAGTATTACCTTTGTGGGGGGGGCTCATACCTACTTTTGGCTCTCTGTTCAGAGATTGCTCCTGGTGGGCTCCAGGAACCATATAAATTACCAGGTATAAAACCCAGGTCGGGCCACATGCAAGCCAAACACCATACCCACTGTATAATTGCTTCAGCTCTCTTAACATTTTCTTATTTGGGAACACTGAGCAAGCAAATTTTTTTAACTTTCTGTGCCTCATTTTCTTTACTTGGGATCATAATATCTGCCTCATTGGTGAAATTAATGACTAAAGTATAGAGAGTAGGCAAAATGTAAATATAGTGCCTGAATTATGTATTCAGTGTTTAAGAAATGATAACTTTATTATTTTAATAATTATTCATCATCTGCTCTTAAGCCTTTTTATATTATAATCAAATAGCTAAAGACATTCCCTGAGATAAATTTTCCTGATTATCCTGAGTATATGCTTAAGGAGAGTGAAAATGAATTCAAAGGACATTCTTGAACTAAATAAGAATGGAACAAATTTATACATCAAATCATAGAGACTGACTATTTTCATATTTTGCAGCTGCTGGAGATATTTGCTGAAAGAACATTGGTATTTTAAGTGCTATGCTTCCAAGTTAACTCACATAGTGTTTTCATCAGAAAAAAAATGTAATAAGCAATCCAAATGATGTTGGGCAATAGATGCCAAGAAATAACATTATGAATATGGATGTATACCCAATGGACAGTCTACCTGGGTTCAAATCCTGGATCAATCATTTTCAACATATAGGCTAGTTATAACTCCTCCACTTTTTGTTAAGATGAAAACAATACTAGAATACAGTCATGTGAAAAATCAATGAATTCAAATATATGACCAGTTTCAAATAGTAGTAAATAAAATCATCAGGTAATAATTTCTACCTTCATCATCATGATCATCAATTCACTCATAGATCTCTCATCTTCAATCATAAATCAGTACCTGCAAATAAGCTCAAGTCAATCCACACCCAACAGGAAGCATAATGGCAAGAAAAGAAGATATGGCCTCTACTTATAGACTAGTTTTAAGTCTCCAACTTTTGTAAAATCAACTCCAACTTCTCCAAAATCTTTTGTAATTTACCTGATACTATTACTTAAGAAGCTTTTCTGGATTCAACTCCTCACCTTGATTTATCAGGCCAAGAAATCCAGCAGTTCTTCATCTGGTGGGATTTCAAGGCCTTCTTCCTCACTAGCTTTAGCTAGCCTGCACTTAAGTCCAGAGTAATAGTTTATTAGAGAGCTTTTCTATGACAGCCTTGTGCCTAAAGAGGAAAATGGTGAAACAGTTTTCATTACTTGTTTTAACAGGTCAAAATAATAGACTATTTCACAACCTGATGATCCTTAAGAGGCTCCAATCCTTTAAATTCTTTGCTCACCCATTGGAAAGCATCCGATGATTGAAAACTGATCCCTGCTGCTCTACAAAGACCAAAGTATTTTTTTTCAGATGTTTGCTTTTCCACAACTTGCACCTGCACTTCACCATAAGCCTAAAGAAGCTTAAAAAAGAGATGTGCCTAATTCATAACACAGATGCTGAAGGAAAGATTTCTGTTTTTAAAAGAGATTCCTATAAATGATTTAACAAATTTGAGCATATAACTTGCCCAAAGTGCTAGAGCACTCTGCTTCCAGCAGCCAATTTTGCAAAGCAAAGCTGTGGTTTCCTTGTTCCTTCTGTGAGCTGTGGCTGCCATTTCCTCATGGTCCAGCCTTAGTTGATGCATGAAACAGGGATGTATTTCTCATTTGTGCATAAAAGTGGTTTCCTTGAATTATGAGCCCCAAAGTTCCAAGATGCTTACAGTCTGGGTGGCCACTCAGGTATAAGTGCATAAAAGTCTGTTCTTAGCATGGCACAAGGAGTGAACATATTCACTTCAAACAACTTCTCTCTCTGGGAATAAGCTCCATCAGGGAGAAACATATTTGTGGCCACAATGTACTACAGCTATGGTACAAGGAGACATACACCAAGAGAAGTTAGAAAACCAAGGGGCAAAATAAATCCAGCTCTTTGTAAGCAAGGAACCTTTAGCTTCTATTCCCACCACCTAGCTCTGAAATATTTTAGTTCCTCGGAATTCAACAGAAATGCCAAGATAAAAGTTCTGTCTGTAAACCCAACCAAAAGCCCAACAGTAGCAGATGGCAAAATCTAGACTTCCAAAAACAGCATGAGATAAACAAAACAAATATATTTTTGGAAAAGGAACGGAGACTTTCACTTTTGGCTGATTGCGATATTAAGGTTCTGATAGAAGTGAACAGTCAATATTCTTTTCAGACTTGGAGAAAGTAATATCCCACAGGTCCTACAGGGTAGTTTGAATATTGCCTTGTGTGCTAGTACCTCTGATGACCTGGAGAAAACTGAGTGGGCTTTACCAGCTATAGATAGCTGGTGAAGAACCTATAGCTGTGGATTCTATAGCTGACCAGAAGCCTCCTCCCATGAGGACCATTGCTGTAGAGGAATCACTTAGACTGTTCTGGGGTCAACGAAGAGACATAAAGAAATCAAGTCACCTCAAATAAATGCAAGTTTTTCAAACTTAGAAGATCCTTTTTCTATTCTAAACAAAGCCCCAGGTCTCAGAAAGTTGTTGTTTTAAAAGTCAAGAGGAAATAATACAATATTTTAACAATCTTTGTAGAAAAGTAATGGAAATTGGAGTATTCAGTTTCTAATACTTATGTATATCTTATGCTGCCTTTTAGATACTGAGAACATAATCATTTATTAATTATGAAGTATACATTTGCTCTTTAAGTAAAACTGCCAAACTGAGCAATATCAAAAATAAGTTATTTGATTCTATTTGGCTTTATGTGCATTTGACTAAAATTGTCTACAGATGTACTTATAACTATAGAATAGATACACCCTATAACAGATGCCAGGAAATCTCTGAAATTGGAAATGTACCATTAGGATTCTGGGAATGCCATTGTTTCCAAGAGCCCTGAAATGAATTATTTAGTAGAAAAGCAATGTGTGTTTATAACGGGCCTAATGGGTGATCAATAAGAACATCCACAAACGTTTCCCCCTTAGTATTAGTCTAATTGAAGGAACTGTTTCAAGAAACTAAATTTTCATATATTTATTTTTCTTATAATGAGGCCACCTGTACGATGTAACTCTTAATATGGTTCCAATATTGTCTGTAACCAGGGCTCAGACCCTGTGATCAAGCCCTGTAAGCATGTAATGCTCCTTACTCATATCTAGAACAGTCCTGAACTTTAGTTATATTGGCCCATAAGACTTGCAAAGATAATTGTCCAAGATAGGGAAAGCTGAGAAATCACTCCTCCACCTTTTCTATTGTCTTTTGATGTCATAACTGTTCTCTGTTCATACACACACACATAGTAGCAAATGTATACACACATGTTTTCAGTGTCTTTGGGGCCACTTCCTGTTTATTTAGCCTGGTTATTATAGCCTTCCATACTAAAGCCTCACTGGTATATGTTCACCAGCATATTCTCCATATATTCGTCAACTTGACTCTTGCTCTTTTACCTGTGCCAATTACAGAATTGGGAGTTCTTTCTAATCTGCTAAAATTAGATGAAGCAAGTTACCCTAGTTCATTTCTGTCCCTGTCCTAACCTATCATGAATGAAATGAAAACAACATAACCTCAGGGCCTCTTCAGAGATTCTTAATGCTGATGATTTAGTTATAGATGAGAATGCATCCAGTTAGTTGGCAGGTGTCTTCATAAGCATGACTTAAAAGGCAAGGGTATGTTTCCAGTTAAATGAAAGTAACTCAGGAATAATATCTCTTAGAACTTCTAGAAAGGTACATCCCATAAAGGCATAAAGGCATCTCTTCATAAACAATTAAGTCTAATGTGCTGCATCTAGTTCATGCCCTATACACCTTCTCCTTCCCTCTTATCTCCTCCCTCACTTCTCTCCTCTCCTTTCTCTTCTCTCTCTGTTCTCTCCCTCCCTGCACCTCTTATATGACACCATAATCATTTTTGTTATCTTTGTAACTATTAATAACAGAAACAACAACAGTAATGATAACTCAGGTTTACTGAGTGCTGTCTCTGCACCAAACATGGTATTCAGTATATTTTCATGTATTATGTCAAACCCTAAGCCTGTCTTATCTCACTCCTATACCCTTCCCAGGGATCTAGAACTCTTGTATAAGCTAGCTATTTCCATATTGCTATTTCTAGCTCAGGCCTCATTTTGCACGCTAGATCCACACTCTTGAATCTTAGTTTCTTAAAGGGACATTCATCTTTCCGCAAATAGCAACCACTTCTCCAATGTCACCAGATTGGGAAACAACCCTACATGACAGGTCACCCTGACACATCCCTCTCTCCACTCTTATACCCAATCCATCACTGATTGTGTCAATACTGTCTTCACAATGTATAACCAATCCTGCAGCTTTGGGCCCTTTCTATGGCTGCCTGCCTCACCTGATCAATGCCACCTCATAACCAGCCTTCGTACTTTCCTTCTTGTCCAGTGTCAACCTGTTCTCCACAAAGCAGCAGAAAAAATAATTCAAAGTAATATGGCCTACTCAAAATCTTTTCTGCAGCTTCATGTGACTTTTTAGGATAAAACTGAAAGACTGCATATGGTCTTTTTCATGAGTTCTGAGACCCTTGGAACTCACTTCCCTTGCCCTCCCTCTGCTTTAACTGTTGTTTGATACCAACCCCCAATTATCCCCATCATAAATCTCCCATAAATTTTTGCTTTTTGAAAGGCTGGCCATACTCCCTAAATTATGCCTTTCACTGGAGGGAAGAGCTGTGTCCACAAACTCAACACTAGAGTCCACACCACATAGCACAATGACTGACATAAAGGGGTTGAATCCCTAAATCAAAATATTAAACACATATCTTTGGAAGGTAATTTTTAACCAGGTATGATGATTAATGTGTGGACTTCCTCGCAAGACAAGTCAACATGGCTTCTGACTTCCCTAACAGCAAGTAGACAAGCAAAAAAGTGTAATATGAAAAAGAGGCATTTTAGAACTTACACATAAGTCATTCTATTACTTTTATTTGTTGGAATAAAGTCATCAGGGCTAAGCTTTGCCTAAAGGAAGAGACTAAAGAAACCAGAGTAACAGCACAAGAGTTGGGACACATAAGGCCAACGGTGCCAACTCCATATAGTCCTACAAGCATCACAGAGTCTGAACCTAGGAGGCCCCTAATCACCACATGAATGGCCCAAGGCAAGGCTGAGTAGGACCATACCCTCACCCTCATGTTAAAGAACCAACCGGTAGGCTTAAAGCGTCTCAGAGGGACTGCCAGGTATCCTGAGCATTGTTTGAGTAGGTCCTTCCTTCCACAACAATAGAAAGGAATTGAAAATCAGGGCTCAAATACTAAGAGGCAGGAATTATTGAGGCCCTCTCACAGGTTACCTACAAGAGAGCTCACTATTCTACATCAATATATAAAGCTTGTGTGGCATGCTACTAGCACTAAGTAATTAACTCTTTAAATAATTTATTTTTAGATAGTTAAATATTTATACTTTCCCACTAAATTTGCAAGAAATACCCTAGAACATACATATTCACACTTACTCAATTATTTCTGGAGTACCAATTTCCAAAAACAAAATTGTTGGACCAAGAGGTATGCACAACATAATTATCCATAGATAATGCCAAACTGACTTCCAAAAACACATACCAACTGTATCACTATATCACTGTCTTCCCGCTCATCATCGATTTGCTCGAGCAGGCACCAGTAACATCTCCATATGTCCTGTCTCATGCAAGTAGAGCCCAAGGGCACCTGCTTGCTCCAGGAACATAAAATCCTCAAACCATTCCATCAGGTCATGGGAATGAGGTCTATAATACTGGTATTTGGCATATCAAATACAACACAGATATCTTGCCAGGCTCTGCCGTGCAAGTAGCATACTCTTGTAGTCATCTCTAAATCCAGCATTTATTGATGAACTGCACGGCCACTTACGGCCTTGTGAGCTGGGCTGTGATAGGCTGGTCTGCTGGGTGGAGTTCTGATGAGGGGGAAGTCCAGATGTGGAAAATGGTGGCCCCCTGGAGTGGGGGGGTCGTCTGGCTTGTTGTGAGGCTCTGCTGGGGTGGAGGGCCAGGGCTAGAACCCGCCATCCCTTCCGGGCGCCTCGTGAGCGGCTGGACACAGGGAGAGCCAGTAGCAGCTCTGTCCCATGAGAGACATACCAACTAACCTCTCAAAAATATTTAACACATCATTTACTAAATATTAAAATGTTCTGACAGTCTACTTTTTGTGCCATATTAAAAAAATCCTTGGATGGTGCTACCTTCTAGAGCCTCTTTCCCAGGGCTGCTCTTTTTCCATCCCTTCAGTCTGATGTTTGATGATCTGGTAGCGTGCCATCTCTTGTTGCATTGTCTATGCAATTCTTCAACTTTGTCGAACTTTACTAGTTCATCAAAGACTTGTTTGTAAAGAGTGCATTTAGCAAGGATACACTAAGCTACATAACACTAACAAAACTAGATTCTCAAATGGTGCACATGGGAAAATCTATTTCTCACCCATGCAAAACCCATTTTAGGTTTTCGAGATACTTGCTCTCATGATAGGATCAGTCTGGAGAGCCCTGGGTTGCAAAGAGGAAGAAGAGAACTGAAGGACTAAGAAAGGTGAGGTCACTTTATTGACCTCACAAGTACCAACGCATCACTAACTCTAAGTGCAAAAACCCTTCTTCCTACCCAAAGATTTTGGTGAACATTCAATTAGTAATTAAATCATAACTTTACTAAATATTGATAACTGATACCAACAAGCATTTAATTTGTTATTAAAGAATTATGATCATCGGCACCAATAAGCAGACATGTCGGTAAACAAAAAATGTTGGTAAATGATTCAATATTTGTTAGATTTATCTCTGTCCCAGAACGGAAGTAAATATGCTTTTCTGGGTTGCAGAGGCCTCTCTCAAAATGCCCAGATATTATCAGTCAAGTGGCAAGCATGACTGGACTTTGGTCTTCTTGATAAATTCACATTTTTTAAAAATGTAAAAAGCAGAAGTTTAAGTTCTAACATTTCCTTGCTTTGTATAGATAGACACATGCCACTTTGCTCCACATGTCCAAGTGACTGTTGCCAGATGGTGTATTTTTAACACGGACACGACTTGGCACTGGACTTTTCCACCTCTCCTGTTTCTAATCATCCACTGCCTGGGCATGTCAGGGTCAGGCTTAAAGACTTGCTAGAACTGGATTCAAGATTTACGAGAACGAGATGTAACCAGGCCTCTCCCAGAGGTTTGGGAAGAACAGCTGGAGTCTGGCCCCTTGCAAAATGACAAGGACTATTAAAAACTAAAGCAGCTTATTTTGTAAAAGATGAGTATAGAAAATCACAAAGTAATCCAATGAAAATCAAAGGCATCCTCGCAGGGACACCTTTAAAGCAAAAGTTTTAACAGCCCTAGCACTCTCCCTTACTCACAGTTTAAACTCTTTGTAAACAAGAAGCAAAAAGTATTAGGTCTGAACCATGGATTTCCCCCTTGACCCATTCCTGAATGGAGTTGAATCATTCCTGCTCACACCAGTGAGGGGCTGTTTTGTTCTTCAGGCCCCACCCTGTGCTGATGTAATGCACCCGGCTGTGTTTTCCTGATGAGTAGGCTAGGGAGGGTCCTCGCCAGGAGAAGGGAGGCTGTTGCCCAGCGCTCCTAGAATAACAGGGAAAGAGGAGCCTGAAAGCTCACAGGCCTGTCATGGATGGAGCTGGTGGCTCGGACAGAGAACTGGAAAGTTCACATTGTCCTTCCATCTCTTAATCCACACCCAAACTATCCTCTATCCACACCCATGCTCTCCACAGTCATTCATCCCAGGGACCCATCACTCATTCCCAGAGCGTTCTGGGTTCTGTGATGTAGTTTCTCTTATCCTAAGCAGCACTAAAGGATAACATCCAGCCAGCCTCATAGTGCACAAAGGTTCTTGGGGTTCAGATCCACCATAAATGGAAGAGGAAGCAGCTCCAGGACCTGAAATAGACACCCATCACCACCATTACCAATACCTATAATCTCTGACCTTCTTAGTTGGACAGCCCTGCTGCCTTCTGGGAGAGACGAAATTCTAACAGTTGATCTATTTTTAATGTTCACCTCACATTTTTCAACATGCCACATAGACCAGAGAAATTCTAAATGACATTTAAAATATAGAGGCTGTAAAGATCCTACAGAGGTTAAGGTACTACTAGTTTTGCATCCCACCAACACAGGTTTGAATCCCACATATCATCCCCTTACATTGCCAAGTGTCATCCTGAGAAAAGAGCCATAAATAAAGAACAAGTATCAGTAGGTGTGGACCAATCCCTACCACCAAAGCTAAATAAGCCTATTTTTTCAATTGTTTTATTCCCATCACCCCTACATAATTATTATCACTCTCAATTTTCCTCTTTAAATGTCTTAACTTTTCCTGTTATGTTTCCTACTTATTCTCAAATAGTACTTAAACAATTAAATACATATGGTTTCTTAAAAAAATACTAATCACAGTAGCATAAGTGCTCAAGAACAGACATATGGATAAAGAAAACTATGATACAACTACACAATGGAATACCACACAGTCATTGGGAAAAAAATAAAGTCATGAAATTTGCCTATAAATGGATGGACATGGAGAGCATCATGCTGAGTATCTGACTGAGTGAAATTAGTCAGAAGGAAAAGAACAAGTATAGAATGACTGCACTAATTTGTGGGATATAAAAATATGTATTATGAGACTAATATCCAAGGCAAAACAGGGGTCAGGAGGACTTGTCAATGGCTGGAATCTGTCAAGTGTGTGGGACAGAGGTTAAGTAAGATAGAAAAGGGACTAGTTTGCCTATAATAGTTGCAAATGGTAATGCTAGACTAGAACTGAGTAATGAAAGTAGATAAAAGTATACACATGATTGTCGGGTGCTCTTGGGGTCCCCAACAATAAGGAGGGAAGCAGGTTCTCTTTACTTCCAAGCCAGTGGTGGACGGACAGAATTCACAACTTCATCAAAGTTCCAGAGATTTTTTACTTATCACCAATAACTGAACAAATGCTGCTAATACAATCCAATATGGGGAAACTTCCAAACCTCTAGCTTCTGCCAAACCTCTGACCATGTGTCTCCCACCAAAATGGACACTATCTTCTTCCCAGCACGTCTTATCCCCCAAGCCTGCCTAGGGTTTCCATTCATGGGTTGGGTTATCCAGGGAAAAAGACCAGGTTTCCTCGCAGATCCTAGGTTTTCCTCGCAGATCCCAGGTGTACTCACCTAGCCCAGGCCTTACAAATGCTAAATTGCCAGAGCTGAATCTCCACTTTTCAGGTTCCTGCACAAGGCACTTATAGAGATGGGGCGAGGAAACCTCAGACGAAATGTAAGTTGAGATTTAATACATGGGGAAAACCATAATATCTTAAAAATGAACATATACTGCTAGCTCTCACAAGGTCCAAACTCTCACAAGGTCTATATGATATTGTGTGCTTTGCCTTTAGCATTACTGAGAGGTATGTTTGCTTGCCTGGAGGCAAACCTAGCATTCCTCTTTCCTTGATCTCAGCAAAGCCAATAATTAAAGGAAATTCCAAACACAGTTAGGGCCATCCTGAAATATGTCCAAACCTGCGGAGAGGATCTGTGGAAGTCAAGAAAGGAATTATTTTGACCAGCTAAAATAGAATTCCTGGTAAGAATATTCTGCCATTCAGATTTATAAAATCAAACTGTCTTTTGCAGTCCTGCCCCCAATCTCCCACTGTGATTTGTATGAGAGAGCTTCAAGGTAAATATGCAAATGACTCTTAACAAATGTAAATATTCTGAGCTTTCAGGAACCCAGAGCTCATGAGTGTATGTCCTCCAACACATGATAACCCCTTGGTGTATGTACTGCAAACCAAAATGCACAAAAGAAGAGAGGAAGAGGGAAAGGGAGAGGAAGAGAGAGAGAGAGAGAGAGAGAGACAGAGACAGAGAGAGACAGAGGTAGAGACAGAGACAGAGACAGTGATAGAAAGAGAGAGAGACAGAGAGAGAGGAAAAGTGACTATGATAGTCGCAGTTGAGGGGGAACTAGGGACATTAATGGTGGGAAATGTGCCTTGCTGGAGGGATAGGAGCTGCACCACTGTATGACTAAAACCCAATCATGAACAGTTTTATAACTGTCTCTCAGTTCTCTAATTAAAATAAAAAATTAAGTTGAAGTTTTTCTTAAAAGACTCATTTTAAAAAAGATATTGCACTGGGGGATTGTGAATCGAGGGAGGTATTGGTGATGGGAAATTTTCATTGATTGAGCGTGGGTGTTGGAACATTATATGACTAAAACACAACCATGAATCGCTTTATAATTGTGACTTTTATAGTGACTTAATTAAAAAATTAAATTTACTGTATACTCTCAGGTTTGGCAAAAATGATTCAAAAATCTCCTTATTCAAAATTTTCATTCCATCTGATGTTTGTTAGACAGGAGAAGAAAACATGATAAAAACTTCCACAACTCAGTTTCCTCATCTTTAATACAGAAATCATAGTAGCCACTTTATAGAAGCACTGAAGTGATTATGTGTAATTTATCTACTCAAAGTCCTAAGCAGTGGACCTAAGAGATACGTGTTCGATAAATATATAATCTGCTCCTACTCATCTCCTATCATCTATCATAAAAGCCTGACTACATCATGTCCCTACTTAAAATACATCAACAGGTTCCCATTACACTACACTACCTTAGGTGAAGTTTTAATTACTTATATTGATGTTCAAGTGCCCTAAGAATTTCTAATTTTGCCAGACAATGCTCTCTATTCTCCTAACAGATGAAATACTCAGTGTTTTCTGAAGAAACTATATTTCTTGCATTAGGGCTTTGACAGAATACAACAAACACTAACTCAAAAAGATATATGTCCTTCTATATTTACAATAGCTGAGGCATAAAATCCAACCCAACTGCTCAAAAACAGATGACTAGATAAAGATGTGAGACACAAACACATACACACACACACACACACCATATACTACTAAGTTATAAAAAGATGAAATCTTTCCAGCTTGTGAAAACATGTATGAAACTGGAGGCGTTATGCTGAGTGAATTAAATGCAAAAGAGAAAGACAAAAACTGAATAATTTCACTAATATGTAGAAGAAATATAAATAAACAAAAGAATAGCCTAGATCAATCAAAAGTCAATTGAATTGACACCTACTTCCATCCAGTGGGGTGGGGGTGTTGGGTGTTGATCTCAGAGAATGAGATAAACAAACACGTAAGGAGACAAACAAATACACATGGAGTATCCATGCTTTATGACTGCCTAGCAAGTCACGGGAGAAGTCACAGACTGGCCATTTATTCAGTATAATATTGCTCTCCACCACCCAAGTTCCCAGCAAGTGAGTTACTATTTGAGTTGACAGAGACATTAAGAACAGTGCTAAGCACATCAAAGTTTAATGAGTACATTGATAAAAGAGAGTGTGATATGTCACATCAGTAATCACCATAGACTCTTAGAGTATAAAGTTCCCTATTCTATTTTTTTGCCTATGAGCCCTTTACATCTAAAAGACCTGTTTTATTCTATTCTTTCCTATGTGCATTTTTGCTGCCTATTTATACTGTGAGACCTATGCTACTTAACTCTGGGGACTATACCAATATTGGGATTGGGATTTTTGTTAGGGTGATAATCGTCCAGAAAGATCAAACCAAAATAAATTCTTTTTTATTAAATATTTTATTATACCACCGTGAGATATACAATTACAACGTTGTTCATGTTTAGAAGTTTCTGTAACATAGTGTTCCAGCACCCCGCCCTCCACTAGTGCCCAATTCCCACCACCAATATCCCCAATTCCCTCCCCCTTCCTATAGCCTGCCTAAATGACAGGTTCTTTGTCTCTTTTCTCTCTCCCTCTCTCTCTTTTCTTTCTCTTACACATTGTGAGTTGCACTACATACACTTAGAGGCCATCATGTGCATTTTTTTTTGCCTGTAACATAAATTCTTAACACTGAAGAAATGGGATGTTAGCAGAGAAATATGATGCAGAGAGTCCAGAGGTCTAT
Source organism: Cryptotis parvus (assembly GCA_021461705.1). Taxonomy (NCBI): domain Eukaryota; kingdom Metazoa; phylum Chordata; class Mammalia; order Eulipotyphla; family Soricidae; genus Cryptotis; species Cryptotis parvus. The sequence goes on along the minus strand of JAJIBD010033561.1, from coordinate 38,411 downwards.
TGTAAAGAGTTACTGGTTCTTTGGGAGTGGTATGGTGTGATAACATACATGTGAATATGAGCAAACCTTTACTCCTCAAACATGTAGTATTGTAAACCAGCACAACCCCAGTAAAAAATAATAAAGCAAAAAGGCAAGCCTGCTATAATGCAAGTGAGGGCATTTGTAGGCACATTCTTGTGTCCAATATGCTGATTTGGCCTTTTAAGTTATTTGCATGGGATGAATTGTCCAGTTCTTAGTTTCTCCTCTGCTCAATGATGGAATTAATTTTGCTTCACCAAATCAAATCTTATGCTTTACCTCTGAGAACTCAAATGTGAATTTTTTAGTTTTCCACATAGAAGTCATTAGTTTAATGTTAAAAAAATAAGTAAATAAAAGAGGGTATTCCTCACAATAAAAACTTGGATGACATTAGCAAGTCACAACACAAAGGCTCTTGTTGCTATTTTAATCTGTTTCATCCTTCCTTTGCCTACATCTCTGGCCAAGTCTACTGGATGAACCAAGTGTACTCAGGCTAGAAGGGGCAAAGGCTGCAAATACTTAATGAAAGTTACTCCAAAAAACAAGAAAAAAATGATAAAAGGACAAACTTGTTCCAGGCACTCATACTATCTTCTGTTGTGGAGATATTTTCAATGTTCTTTCAGTGTTTTCACTGACATCAACTCTGTGGTGTTAGGACAAGCATCTGTATTAGCCCAGAAGATAGACTTTTCTGGGGTAGTTGTCTTACCCCATTTGTACGAGCTCTGTACAACCTGACATAAAGAAGTACTAAAGGTAATCTTTCCAATCTTTGACTTTTCCAGGCACAGAATGATCACCGAGTCATCACAAAGCACTATTTCAAAGTGTAATTACTGCTCTTCGTGGAGGAGGAAAACTCATCGTATACTCTGTTGGAAATAATTATCTGCATCATATCCTAGGGTTTTTTTTGCAAGGTCTCTCATTATGAAGGTTTTGCCCATTCACATGTGAACTGTAAACAGACTGACAGATGGAATTCTTTTGTATAAACAATTTCAGATACACTACTCCTCTGTGGCTGTGTCAGTTGTTTACAGTATCAAAAAGCCGCAGATACGCCTAAAAGTAAGGAAAGTCCATATTTCTGCCAAACATTTGCACGACATCCATCCATAGTTTGTGCCCGGGTGCTCAAAGTGTTGCTGATGAAACACAGTTTCCCAAGTGTTTTTATGAGCATTGTGTCAAAAAGATTCCCCAGGAATTTTTTTTCAGAACACTGACCCCAATACACCACCAAAATAACCCATTTCTTTGGGAAGACACCAAAGAGATGGCAAGACCAACGGGAAGCAAATTGAAAAACAAAATGAACCTAGATGAAATGCAACAATTTACAAGCAGATGTTCTTCTCCATTCACACATGTATGCGCTCATGCTTAGCACACTTTCTCCAGAGCAATGGATGCACAGCGCTTCCTCCCTGCAACCCTGTTTCAGCAGTCACCAGATATTTCAATACCATTTTAGATTTCTACAAAGCATACCCTTTGGTCATTTAAGTACCTTAATTTTTTAATTCTCCTAACACAATCTTCATCCCTGGCTACTCCATCTCTTGGGAATCTCTTTTTTTCTTCCCTTCAATGCTCCATCCTCCTCTCCGAGCTTAGTTTTTAATGAAAAAATGTTTAATTTCATAAATTCTACTTTTCTCAAAATAGGTGGAATTGAGATTGTTCTGATCGTCTTTAGAAACATTTCTACAGCCTCACTGAAATAAAATGCCATGCAATATAATGCTTTCCAGTGTACAATGACTTCACTGTATTCTCAGATTTATGAATTATCAACACAATATTTCAAAACATTTTTAATCATCCTAAATGAGACCTTGTTTTTTTTTATTTTATTTTATTTTATTTTATTTTATTTTATTTTTTTTTGCTTTTTTGGGTCACCTGGCAATGTTCAGGGGGTTACTCCTGGCTCTGCACTCAGGAATTATTCCTGGCGGTGCTCGGGGGACCATATGGATGCCGGGATCGAACCTGGGCCAGCACAGGCCGGCTGCATGCAAGGCAAACGCCCTATCCGCTGGACTATCACTCCGGCCCCTTATCCTAAATGAGGCCTTGTATCCATTAACAATTACTCTTAGTTCTCATCCCACCTCTAACAGTTCCAGAAACTAGCTCTAGAACCTCCAACAGTTCCAGGATACACTTTCTTTTTCCTGTAGCTTTCCCTACCCTGAGAAGTTACTTAGTGGATTTCTAGAAAATGTGGGGTTTTTTTTGCGATTTATCCCATTTTATATAACTTTTGAGGTTCATTCATATTCTACTATTATTGGGATTTCTTTCATTTTTATTGTCAAATAATATTCCATTTTATGGACATGTCAATGTTATTTATTCCTCTATCAGCATATGGATAGTTGAGTTTTTCCACTTTGGGTTACTTTGAATAATGCTTCCATAAACATTTGTGCATAAGTTTTTGTGTGGACATATGCTTTCATTTTATCAGTGTATAGCTAGGAGTGGAATTACGATATAGTGTAGTAACTATAAGATTAATCTTTTAAGGAACTGCCAAAATTTCTAAATTGAATACACCATCTCATGCTCCCACTAACAATACATAAGAATTACAAGTTTTCTGCATGCTGGCAAATATTTGCTATTGTCTGAGTTTTTATTATAATTATTCTGGTGGGTATAAAGTGAATCTCATTACAGTTTTGAATTTTACTTCCCTTATGAAAAAATTATTTTGCATTTCTTCTCATATATTTATTTGCCTTTATGGAGAAATACCCCCCAAAGCTTTTGACAATGACTAAATTGTTATATTATTGAATATAATAGTTAATGAATAATTGCTTTCAACAGACGGAAGAGAGAGGCATTGAACGCCTTCAAGAGCATCGAAGAAATAGCTAAAAGGACAAAGAACCTCCAACTCCCGTCACATCTCTTTGACTCCACCCTTCTCCCTGCATTAACATATGCCTCAGAGACCTGGGCCCTGTGAAAGCAGGATGAGAATGCTATTCGGGTTTCCCAAAGAGAAATCGAAAGAGCTATGCTTGGAATAGCATGCCTCACTCAAGTGAGAGAAGGAATCCCGAGTTCCAACCTCCATCAACCATCCAGAGTTTGGGATGTTGTCTCGTTTGCCAAGGCATCAAAAAATCAGATGGGTTGAACATGTAATGCAATTTGGAAATGACCGCTGGACTAGAGCCATTACAGACTGGATCCCACAGGATGTCAAAAGATCACATGGCCATTCAATTACAAGATGGTCAGAATTCTTTGTCAAGTCTGATCTCAAACCTGAATGAACGGTTTGAGGCTCTTTGTATTCCTGGAGCAAGCAGATGCCATTGGGCTACACTGGCAAGTGACAGGTACAAATGGAACCATTATTGGCGCCTGCTCGAGCAAATGGATGAATAACAGGATGTCAAGTGATCAAGTGATCAAGTGATTGTTGAATATAACTGTTGATTGCTGAATAATAGTTTTATTGCTGAATAATAATTTTATACAGGTGTATGTATTAAATACACAAGTTCTTTATAATATGTATGATATGCAAATATTTTCTCATGTTTATGTTGTGTTTTCACTTTCTTGATGGCATCATCATTAGCATCAAAGTATTTTTTATTTTGATGGGATCAAATTATCTTTTTCCCCTTGTAACTTGTTTCCAAGTGTCAGATATAAGGTTTTAGTAATGAAGATCATGAATGATTACTTCTGTGCTTTAACAACTTTCAGCTTTAGTCTTACATTTGTGTCTGTATGTTAATTCTGGAGAATAGTGTAAGGAAGGAGCACAACTTCATTCCTTTGTAAGTAATTATCCAGTTTCCTCAGAAAAGTCAGATTATTCCTTCTCCCACTGAATAATCTCAGTCACTCTTGTTAAAAACCATAAGTTTAAGTACTAAATTCTGGAATTTCTTTTCTACTACATTAATCTATGCTTATAACATTAGTCTATGCTTATACTAAGTGAGTAAATCATTGCCTTAATTGCTGTCACTTTGACATAAGTAATCAATTTATTTCAACTGTTCAAATTTAGCTGCATTCTATTTAGGTATTTTCATTTTGGCTATGTTGCTATTTATTTAGCTATCTTAATTTCATTTATTAGGATCTTTTATCACCATGTATAAATTTTAAAGGTTCAGTCTGTCAATTTCTGTGAAATTCCAATAAAGTGGAATTTTTGGTAGAGATGAGTTGATCTTGGGATTTGGCTTGATAGAGTATTTCCATCTATTATTAAATACTACAATTAATAACAGTAATATCTATCATTTATTTAGAAGTACTCTGATTTTGTTTCATAGTATTTTAGGTTTATTGTAATGCAAAGTTTAACTTCTGTTAAATTTATAAGTATTTTATTCTGCTTAATCCTCTTATATATGGAATTTCTTCAAGTAATATTTTTGAAATATTTATTGCTAATGTGTTGAAAGTCAACTGATTTTTTGAATCAAGATTGTTTTATAAATTTTTGAGCTTATTTAGGAGGCCTTTTTTGTTCACTTATTTAATGCTTTAGGATTAACTAGAGATACAAGTTAGTGTCCTCTGCAAATAGAGATAGTTTTATTTCTTCCTTTCTAACTTGTATTTCCTTCTTTCCTTCCTTTCACCTTTATGAGACCTTACAGGACAACTATGAGTGGAAGTGTCAGAAACATAGATTCTTAAATATGCAATTAGTTTGGAGCCTTCTGTAATTTTTAACATATTAAGGACATTTCCTAGTATTGTCTGTGTTTTTGTTATGAAGCAGTACTGTAATTTCCCCTGGTTTTATTAGTTGTATGTAATTAATATAGGCATCTATTGATATGGGTTCTGTTCCTTGATCTATTTATACATAGTAGAGGTAAGTCTGAGTGGGTTGGATTACCTATATGTTTAGAATTTACTTCTAGCTCTGTGCTCAGGAATCATTTCAGGGAATGCTCAGGGGACAATCAATACGTGATCCTGGGAATCGATCCGGGACCAGTCACATACAAGGCAAGTGCCTTAACTGCTGTATTATCTCTGTGGCTTCTAAAATATATTTTAACTTAAATGGGAAGAGACATTGAGTTCTCCATACACTGAATCTTTAGTTTGTAAGTGCACTGTAGCCTGGAGGTATGATCTTTTTAGTATGATATAATTTCTGAATAGTGAACTTAATAAAGCAAAGTGTCATAGCAACAACAACAAAAGTTATTTGTACAAGTCTCTTGTACAGAATAACTAGGAAATCTTTGAGTATAATGGGTGAGTGATAAATGAATACTGGCCTAATTTCTAGCCTTAGACAAGTTTATGAATGTAGAAATGCATTATAAATGAGAAATACATACATAATGTAGAAGTACATTATAAATGTACAGACATGGGGCAGAGCTGCTACTGGCTCTCACTGTGCCTAGCCGCTCATGAGGTGCCCGGGAGGGATGGCAGGTTCTAGCCCTGGCCCGCCACCCCAGCAGACCTCACTACAAGAAGGACAACCCCCTACTCCATGAGGACCTCCATTTTCCACATCCGGATTTCCTTCTCGTCAGAGCTCCAGCAGACCAGCCTATCACAGCCCGGCTCGCGTGGCTGCAAGTGGCTGCACGGTTCATCAATAAATGATGGATTTTGAGATGACTACAAGAGTATGCTACCTGCACGGCAGAGCCTGGCAAGCTACCCATGTTGTATTTGATATGCCAGATACCAGTAACAATTATAGACCTCATTCCCATGACCTGATGGAATGGTTTGAGGCTCTTTATGTTCCTGGAGCAAGCAGGTGCCCTTGGGCTCTACTTGCATGAGACAGGTCATATGGAGATGTTACTGGTGCCCGCTGAACAAATCCAAGATGAATGGGAAGAGAGTGACAGTGACATTATAAATGAGAGAAATTAAGAATGGTAGATTGAGAGTAAAAATAACCCAATTATCAAAATATACAAATAAACAGAGAATCATTTGATCACTTGACATCCCGTTATTCGTCGATTTGCTCGAGCGGATGCCAGTAATATTTCCATTTGACCCTATCACGTGCCAGCGTAGCCCAATGGCATTTGGCTGCCCCAGGAATACAAAGAGCCTCAAACCATTCGTTCAGGGTCTTAATGAAGAAGTCTGACCATCTTGTAGGTGGGCGGCCATGAGATCTTTTGACGTCCCGTGGTATCCAGTCGGTAATGGCTCTAGTCCAGCGGTTGTCTCCAAATCGCATTGCATGTCCAGCCCATCTGATTTTCGATGCCTTGGCAAACGAGACAGCGTCCCTGACTCTGGAACAGCGATGGAAGTCGGAACTCCGGATTCCTTCTCTCACTTGAGAGAGGCGTGATATTCCAAGCATAGCTTTTCGATTCCTCTTTGGGAGACCCGAATAGCGTTCTCATCCTCCTTTCGCAGGACTCAGCTCTTTGAGGCATATGTTAATGCAGGGAGAACAGTAGAGTTGAATAAACACAGAGAACAAACTATTAAAAAGTACTTTAAAATTCTATTCTAAGTTACTTACTTGGTCATGGGATCTTAAAGTTTTTTTTCTGTCGTGCACTAATTCGGAAAACATAAGACACAGAACAAACAGGAACCAGGTTCAATAAAGATATAGCTTTATCAAGATCAAATCATTTGACTCCTGTCTACATGCCCTTATCTAGAACACCTCACTCTTATGGTATGTCTCCTCATTTAACATTTAAACTATTTTCTTTTAAACTGTTGTCTCATACACGATCCTGCTTTATCCAATGGCAAACTGCTTATAAGGGAGAGGAACAGCTCAAGGAAGATCAGGAAGCAGCTCTGGAGAAAATGGATACATTTTTTCTTTCTTTAAATAGTCTGTGGAAAAAAAACTGCTGGTTCAATTTCAGAGATGGTTTGGAATACAATTTGAGTTAACAGCACTAATAAACTGTTGGGCTTTTGGCATTGATAAACACAAATTTATTAAGATGCTCCGAAGTGTATTATCTGACCAATTTTTAGAGACAGCCCCTCTTCCTGTATACATATTTTACAGTATACTTTTAATATCATGAGAAATTCAAACCACTTTAAATTATTTCTCTGCTGAAGTGCTGGTTTGAAGTAACATTTCTTGGCATGTTTAAGGATTATCTTCCTTTGATATATATAAGTCCTACAACGCAATTTGAATTATTGGGTAGTTAAGTGTGTGTAACAAAGATTATCTAGACAACAGCATTTACCATCCTTTCTCTAAGCTACATAAATATTGGTAAAGCCGATGAGGTAACCTAGTTTATTCAGCAAGCTTTGTTAGCATCTGTTTTTCTGTTTCTTTTTCCACAAAAGAAAGATCAATTCTATTCAGTTTAAAGCCAAGATCTGGCAGCTATTTTCAAGTCTACATGCATTATATAAGGTTTTCATTTGATTTATAGGATCTTTTCATGATGCTATATACATTTTGTAGTACTTAATGTAAGTGCATTTAAAATCCAAACCACTGTATGCTAAAGTATAAGAACTACTGAAAAAATCCTTCAACAAAGTGGATGCTCATCAAAATTCAAAGGGTAAAACAAACTAATACTCCCTTCCCACATAAATATGTATGTGATCAACAACGCCATGATATGGAAGTATTTGAATTATTGCAAATTTAGAACTGCTCTATTCAAAATGGTGGTGAATAGTCACAATTTAAAAGTAAAGATGGGACTGGCCAGTAGAATCAAGGAATTGAATAACTAATTCCTTTTTGTTTGGGAAAGGGGGAGCTATACCTGACAGTGCTCAGAGAATGCTGGGGATAGAACCAGGCTGGCTGGATACAAGACAAACCCTCGCCTACACACTGTAATATCTCTACCCTGGTCTACCCACAGTACTATCTCTTCAGCTTCCTGAATAACTGTATTTTATCTTTATTTCATCTTACTTGATTAAAAATTTTTTTGAACCTGAACATTTTGCTATCAGAGAACTGTTAAGCATGTTTGGAACACTTGGTATATAAATCTAACTTTTCAATTATGGCTCATATTCCATTTTTTGGGTCAGTGCTAATTTAAGGAGTAATACAATCCCTTCTGTAAAGTAAAATGTTCTCCCTTCTTTACCAATATGCCATCTCATCAGTAAAGAAGAGAACAGCACCCGGCCCAGACAAAGTCAGACCCAAACATCTGAAGAATCTGCCATCAGTACTCATCAATTCATTGGCTCGGCTCTTCACATGCTACCTATCAGAATGCAAGGTGCCCTCCCAATGGAAAACTAGCAGGACAGTCCTACTGTTCAAGAAGGGAGACATTCACAACATTGGCAACTATCGTCCCATCTGCCTGTTGTCCGTCATCTACAAGCTGTTCACTCAAGTCATCCTGAACAGGATTAGCAGAACATTAGATGAATGGCAACCATGAGAGCAAGCTGCTTCCGGAAAGGATTCAGCACAATCGACTATATCCACATGGTAACCAAGATCATTGAGGTTTGTAGGGAGTTCAAGATGCCACTCTGTCTCATGTTCATTCATTTAAAGAAAGCCTTTGATTCTGTGGAGACCGAAGGGGACATCAAAGCCCTAGTCAAATAGGGCCGTTCAAACCCAATACATCAAGATCCTTCATGAGCTATATTACGGATTCACCACCAGGATCTCACCATTCTATAAGGAAGTGATCATTGATGTCAAAAGAGGAATTCTGCAGGGTGATACCATCTCATGGAAACTCTTCAGCACCACCATCAAGAACGTCATGCGACAATTAGAATGGGAAGGAATGGGAGTGAAGATAGATGGTCGGCAACTACACCACCTCTGCTTCGCTAATGACATCGTTCTAATAACACCAAACATTAGCCAAGTGGCACAAATGCTGGCTGACTTCGACCGAGAATGTGGAAAGATAGGTCTACAGCTGAATCTAAAGAAAACCATGTTTATGAAAAATGCACTAGTTCCAGAGGCCCCATTCATTCTCAATGGAACAAACATCTTTGAATGAAGCAGTTATGTGTACCTAGGTCGAGAAGTCAACATGATGAACGGCCTAAAACCTGAGTTGCTCAGGAAGAAGAGAGCAGCATGGAATGCCTTCAAAGGCATCGAATAAATAGCTAAAAGGACAAAAGAACCTCCGGTTCTGGACACATCTCTTTAACTCCACCCTTCTCCCTGCATTGACATATGCCTCAGAGACCTGGGCCCTACGAAAGCAGGATGAGAATGCTATTCAGGTCTCCCAAAGAGGAATCAAAATAGCTATGCTTGGAATATCACACCTCACTCAAGTGAGAGAAGGAATTTGGAGTTCCAGAGTCAGGGACATGGTCTCGTTTGCCAAGGCATCAAAAAATCAGATGGGCTGGACATGTAATGCGATTTGGAGATGACTGCTGGACTAAAGCCATTACCAACTGGATCCCATGGGAAGTCAAAAGATCATGTGGTTGCCCACCTACAAGTCTTCAGACTTCTTTGTCAAGACCCTGAATGAATGGTTTGAGGCTTTTCTATTCCTGAAGCAAGCAGATGCCATTTGGCTACACTGGCACAAGATAAGGTCAAATGGAAATGTTACTGGCACCCGCCAAGCAAATTGACGAATAATGGGATGATAAGTGATCAAGTGAATACACTTCCAGGCACAAATGAAGTCTTACAAATAACTACATAAAGGGGCAGAGAAATATGTGGGTAGGGTGCTTCCCTGTACATTGCTGGTTCAAGTTAGATCCCTGTACCCCATTTGGGCCCCTGAATCTGTGAGGAGTGATTCCTGAGTGCAGTCAGGAGTAAGTCCTAAGCACTCCCATCTGTCGTCCAAAAACAACCAAGAACAATATCATTCATTTGCAGAATATAAAAAAAAATCATAAAACCAAAAGACAATAGAAATGAGGGCCAGATGGAGGACTGGACCATAGTAGGAAGCTTGCCACAAGTGTTGGAGGTGGGGGCAGGGGTAGTTCAGTTAGGACAGAGAAGGGACCACTATATCAGTGATAGCTGGAAATGATAACGCTGGACAAGAACTGGAGTGCAGAAATGAGGTATGATATGCATGATACTCTTTCAGTAATAGTATTGCAAATCTCAACACCTAAGTGGAAAGAGAGAGAGAGAGAGAGAGAGAGAGAGAGAGAGAAAAAAAAATGCCATAGAGACAATAAGAAAAGTACCGCAGATACAAGCTGGGATCCAGGGGTATATGGAAGAGAAACTGGGACATTGTTGGTTGGAAATATACTCTGATGAAGGGGCAGGTGTCGGAATATTGTGCAATTGAAACTCAATCATGAACAACTGTATAACTGTGTATCTCATGGTGATTCGATAAAAATTTTAAAGAATAATTTTCTAATGTATGGCCAAGGAGACAGTATAGGGTTAGGTAGCATGCCTTGCACGGTATGCACCCATGGACCCAACCCCTGTTCTGTACCTTGCTCCACATGCCCTGTTCCTCCAGGCCCCAGCACAGGCTGGTGTAGCCCAAGAAATCCCCAGCATCACAGAGCCCTAGCGGCACTGCACCTCTCAGGCCCTCAGGTAAAATCACTGACTTGGCTGAGAATATCCAGGAGTGCATCTCTACACTTCTACCCACTTTCACAAAAAGAGAAAGAAAATAGCCATACCTTTTTTGTTTTTTAATATTTTATTATACCACCATGAGATATACAATGACAAAGATGTTCATAAGATGTTCATATTAGGTTTCGGCCATGCAGTGTTCCAGCACCCATCCCTCCACCAGTGCCCATTTCCCACCACCAATGTCCCCGATTCCCTCCCCCTCCCCTAGCCTTCCTCTATGGCAGGTTCTTTATCTCTCTCTCTTTTTCCTTCCCTTCTACATTATGGATCACAATACATACATTAAGAGGTTGTCATGCGTATCTTTTTGCCTGTATTTAATGCTCAGTTCTAGGTTGGCATTAGCACTTTCGACAATTATTAGCACACTGTTTCATTCTGTCTTACCTAGCCTCTGACTCCCAGACGTTTGTGATCATTTCCTCCTTTGACAAGACCTCCTGATCGATGTTTCGCCTGACCTTGGATATTGGTATCATAATATGTACATAAATATATTTATGTCATGTAAATAAATGCAGTCATTCTATATCTGTCTTTTTCCTTCTGGCTAATTTCACTCAACATGATCCTCTCCATGTTCATCCATTTATAGGCAAATTTCATAATTTCACTTTTCCTAACAGCTGCATAATATTCCATTGTATATATGTGCCAAAGTTTCTATATCCAGTCATCAGTTTTCGGGCACACTGGTTATTTCCAAATTCTGGCTATTGTGAATAGTGCTGCGATGAAAATAAAAGTGCAGATGGTGTTTCTCTGTGTGTTTTGGCTTCCCAGGGTATATCCCCAGTAGTGATATGGCTGGGTTCAACGGGAGCTCAATTTCTAGTCTTGGAGGAATATTCATATTGTTTTCCAGAAAGACTGTACCAGTCAACATTCCCATCAACAATGGATGAGTGCACCCTTTTCCCCGCACCCACGCCAGCACTTGTTCTTGCTCTTTTGGATATGTGCCAGTCTCTGTGGTGTAAAATGATATCTCATTGTTGTTTTGATTTGCATCTCTTTGATGATTAGTGATGATGAGCATTTTTTCATATGTCTTTTGGCCATTAGAATTTCTTCCTTGTTGAGGTTTCTGTTCATTTCTTCTCCCCATTTTTTGATGGGGTTGATTGTTTTCTTCTTGTAAAGTTCTACCAGTGCCTGATATATTCTGAATAGTAACCTCTTATTAGATTGGTATTGGGTGAATAGTCTTTCCCATTCTGTAGACTGTCTTTGTATCTTGGTCACTGTTTATTTTGAGGTGCAGAAGAGTCATATCTTTTTAATCATAAGGTAAACCTTATTAATAGTCACCCTGACAGTTCAAGAAAAACCACCCTGGGAGGCTTAATTCAAGCTTTAGGGACCCACAGTGAGAAAGGTTCCTGCTTTGTAGAGTTCTGTAAATCAAAATGACTTACTGAATGGCCAGAGGGGTTGACTTCTATGGAGGGAAAAATAAAAGGATGAAATCCAAGGAAGGACAACTGATGATATAATCATCTACAAAGGCAGAGGGAATTACTTAGCCTGACAAAAGAAGCCACAACTAGAAGTAATGGGATAAAGGTCAGAAAGAAAATATTACACTTGAGATTTTAAGTTGAGAGAAAAAAAAACTAGAAAGGTCTCAGAGGTTGGGATGTGTAACCTAGGTTTGACAAAATATTGGAGGACTTGACCTATACGTCTTTCCTGGTCTCTTCTGTATTAATTTGTTAATGCAGGCAAGTGTGACAAGCAGAGAACAAATTGAATGGCAATTACAAACTTCAGCAATATTGAAATGAGAGCCCCTGACCAGGCTCATCTGAGTTCCTGAAAGCATCATGTTGCAATGTTAGTGTTTTCTGCTACATGGTCCACTTTTGATTCAATGTGTCAGCACAAAAACTGCCATGACGAAAATATCTCCAAACAGAGCTGTTGACTGACTTTGAGGTTTTCTTTCTGATACACCTGTTTGTAACTGTGTTCATTTCCCACCATATTTCCTCTGTGAAACAGAACTTGAAAGAATTGAGCCTGAACCCAAAGATTGAAACCACATTGACATTCACATACAAGCATCCAAACTTTCTTCTTCAGCAGCCTGCTCTGCGCAGGGGAAGAACTTCCTCATTGGCCAAGATGAGAGAATTGTAGAAGACAAGAAAGATGACCAACTTGTAAATGGGTTGTATAGTTTGGTGCTGGGCAAATTATGGGAACATAGAGTTTGAAGAGGTGTCAAATTGCACTCCTAAATCATATGCAATCTTGCAAACTGTTGCCTGAATTAAAAGAAATAAATTTATTTAGGGCTGGACAGGTAGCTCAAAGGCTGGAGTACACACCTTGTAGGTGCTTGCCTAATGTTCAATTCCCAGCACCACACTGTCTGCCAAACACTGCCAAGTGTAGTCCTAGTTGCCTCTGAGAACTCCCGGATGGCTCTCAGAACTACTTGACCTAAGCACTAAACTGCCATCCCCCAGTCAGGTCAAGTGTCACCAGAAGTGGTTCCTGTGTCCCTCTCTAACACTGCTTGTGGGTCCCATCTTCCGCCTACCCCTCACTGCCACTCCAAAGTAAATAGTTCTCATTAATCTACAAATATCGCTTCAGTAACCTCTCTGATAGCATCACCTTTGCTCCAGTAAAATGTTAGAGAAAACTGAGTGCTTAAGAAAACATCACGGGAGGGGGCAGAGTGATAGGACAGTGGGTAGAGCGTTTGTCATGCACACAGCCAACCTGGGCTTAATCCGTGGCATCCCACACATGGTCCCCTGAGCACTGCCAGGAATAATTCCTGAGGACAGAGCCAGGAGTAATCCCTGAGCATTGTCAGGTGGGACACCACCCCAAAAAATAAATGAATCAGTGGAAAGTAAATGAACATTTAACTTTAAGTCATTCAAGTGCATTCCATTAATTCAAGCATATTGTATACACTCCCCAAAAATAAATAAATCAGTGGAAAGTAAATAAACACTTAACTTAAGTCATTCAAGTGCATTCCATTAATTCAAGCATATTGTATTATAAAGAAATTCTTCATGATCAGCAGAGTATGTGTTGGATCAGTGAAGACATCATATTCCTGTTTCCTCACTTTATTTTACTTCACTGCTACTAACAAAAACAATTTCAATTATAGAAAATAATGATATAGCAAACTCATATACCAACTCTAGCCATTATGACCAATTCTAGTAATTTATTTCATGTAAGTTGCAGATAAGTGAGTGCTCATTTTAAAAATTCATCACAGATGTGAGATATTTTTTAAACCATATGCTAATGCTAATTAAGAACCAGAGAGTCAGGGTTTAAATTCAGGTTCTCTCACATAAGAGGTATATGACTTTGGATGTGCTTTGTCATGACTTCCTCTCTGAGTCTCAGCTTCCTCATAATAAGTGGAACTATTGCCTATCACTCTCATCAGGTTAGTTAAAGAAATTTATGAGTACATAAAATTTACATGGACAAGATATTCTCTTTTATAATTGCTTCTGCTAGTATTACATCTGTTACTATTAATACCATAGATACCACCCATATAACACCAGATAGTTTTCTAAGAAACATGAGAGTAAAAACAAGTGAAAGCAGAAATCTAAAGCAACCCAGAACTGCATATTAGAGTAACAGGTTGCCTTTCATACGGAATACACACTAGAGAGTAGACTCCACCATTTATTCAGCGAAATGGCTCTTGGATGTTAAGATCAAATGGCTTGGATGAGTGTATTTGAAATAGCCATTGCATAACTCTGTTAAGGCTAAACTGGGATAAATTATTAGCATGGTCCTGGAACTGTGCTTCATTGTGCAATCAAGAGAATCTGTATGGTTTTACTTTTCATTTGAAAAAAAATCAAAAACTAGAACCAGAAAACATTTGGAATTTTTTTTTCAGTCCATAGCCAGATCTTACAACATCAGTGATTTAAACCAGGCATAGAATATGAACTCAACTAGGCCTCTAATATTTCTGCATTACTTAGTTACAGTGAACAATGCAGTCACTGGCTGTTGTTGAAACTTTGCAGCATGCAAAGGCTAAAGGGCTATGCTAGACAACTGAAATCTCACTTTGGCAGAGTTGCTCTCCTGGCATGCTGGAATAACTTACTACTACAATACTTGAGTCTTTTGCAACATAAGTAAGAAATAAAAAAGTATTAAATTTAATAAGCACAGAGACTAAAATTAAGGCCACATTTTACTGCCAGAGAGACCAACTAACAATGATATGAGGCAAGGGGAAATGAATCTGTATTCACCCTGGTTTAAATTTTCAAGAGAATGGTGGTAGAAAGAATAATTCTGTGTGCAACTCCAATCGATGATGAGCTGTGGCCTCCTTGCCAAGAAGCTCACAGTATTCTGAAGTCCATTATGAAGTGATTTTCTAAATGGCTACAATCCTACTAGCCTTGCCTCCTGAAAGAGGAAGTTGTTTATTTGCATCTTCTATGCTATCTTTTTGAAAGAACCATTAAGTAAAGCTGCATAGTTACAAACAAGTACCTGAAAAGAATGGGATCAAGGCAGTGGTACAAAGCTTTGTCCCAGCAATCTGAATGCAGGTGTGAGAGACACGAACCAGGTGGCTAAAAGGCTTCTTTGTTTGAAGCTGTCAGTAGGAGGACCTGATTAATCTCATGCCCCATCCCTAAACTGCCTTTTAACTATGTCAAGACATCGCCTCACATCAGGAAGTCTACAATGACATGGCTATGTGCTAAGCTCAGTTAATGTGGCCCTAGGTTTAAACACTTCAGGTTGAAAGTGGATAATTGGTGGTAGTGGATTTTAAAAGCTCACACAGGTGCCTTTGAAAAGAGGTCAAAAGTCAAGTGCATCTCTCCTGGGAGTACTGGGGGAGCCCTTCCTAAGGAGATCAAAATTCTTTTACACAAACCCCCAGGGTCTTGTAAGAACTGGTATTAATTTAGTTCTGTATGTTCCAAATAATGGAAAAACGATACCACATGTGGATATTACCAGTAACCTGGGCATATTTGTTCCAGAGAGGGAGATGTTAGATAGATTTTCACCTGGCCCTTCTGGATTGCTAATGAAGTAATCCACTTTCTAGCAGGGCAAAACTGGGAGTTCAGGTCAGGGTAATGAACCTTGAAAGAAGCGAAAAGCCTGAGGCAAAATAATATAGTATAAACATAGCAGTGTGTTGTCATATACTAAATGTATTTGTAAAACCAAAGCTTTGGTGTTTTAATTATAACTCATAAAAATATGGCTGTATATATTCTGACTTCAAAATGTGTCATTAAGCATTTTCTCATTATTTAATATGTTTCAAAGCTTCATCATCACAACATATATTATGTATCTTGAAAAGCACACAGACATTTGAACTGTTAATTCATACATTTAAAACATCATTCTAAAAATGTTTTCTAGCTTCAGTTTGGAGATCTTCCACTATTTATCTTTAGCTTTTCTTTCCTTCACCTGTTAGACCTGTTACTCAATGTGTCTACTATTTACTGTATTTCATGTTTGCTTATGAAAATACTTCATTTGATATTAACGTTAAGAAAAGGACATATAATTAGGAAATTCTGTTTTTTCATTTATTCAGTTTAAATACTTTTTATGGTTTGTATCTGGTATATAAAATTTTATGATAGCAAAGTAATTTCTTAATCTTGTACTTATATTTTAGAATGGTTATATTAAAATACAAATGAAACATAAGTGTTGGCAAAGATGCAAAAATCAAATTCTGGTGCACAGTCAGTTATAGTGTTCAATAAGATGAAGCTACAATGGAAACCCATATAATGATTCCTCAAAAAAATTAAAATAGCATTATCATATAAATTGACAATTCCACTTCTGAGTATCAACCCCAAAGAATTGAAATCAGAAACACAATTACTTGTATACCCAGGTGGAGAGACTAATGTCATTCATGGTGTTCAAAACTTAAAGCAAAACACACACCCATAAACAAAAGACGAAAGCAAAAACAAAAAGTGATTTGTGTGTGTATGTAATCACCACACAGTGAAATATTATTCAGTCTTAAAAAGGAAAGAAATTTTGACAGCTGCTACACAACATGAATAAACCTTACCAATATGCTGATGAAACATATCAGAAACAAAAGACAAGGTATGATTTCACTTATATGTGACATGTTTGGCATTCAATTCATGGAGACAAAAGTAGAATGATGGCTTCTGCTTCTAGGGATTGGTTCTGGGGAAGAGGCTGGAGAGATGGAGGTTACTACTTTATGGCCAGAGTGTCAGCAGAGGGAAATGAAAAGTCTGGAGATGGAAGAGAGCAATGGTTGCACAATGGGAATGTACTGCATGCCAGTGAACTGCCTGACTACAAATGATTAAAATGCTAAAGATTATGCTATGCATATTTTACCACAATAAAAATGTTTAATTAAAAAAACTCATCCGCATTACATCAGTGCTATGGAGATATTGTGGGTTGGGTGCACTTGCTTGATGAATGCACTTAACAAGTCTGATGCACTGTTACTGATCAAAAAAAATATGCTTCTCTTAAGATCTTAAAGAATCCAACTGGCTTGAGAAAACAGATAAAAAACAAGGGTGTAGCTGACATTTTGAAATTGGTACACAAATTCTTGGAACCATTTACTCTATACTTATAATTAGGAAAGAATGTTTGTCACTAAAATTTTTAATGAAAATCACAGGTTTGTCATAGTAAGTTTGCCACAAAATCATGGTTTCACTCAAGAAATGGGGAATGAAAAGAGAAAAGCATGTTTCAGAAATAACACTTTAATTCTGATTTAATGTTAGGCACACATGTTCTTGGTATGTAACAAAACAAAGCATAAAAAGTAATATGACATTTGATGAACTAGTGTTAAACTGAACGTGTTAATTGCAGAGGAAAGACTTGCCAAGGCATGTCAGGAATCAAGCTTCCAATTTGAACTCGGAAAACAAAGGAAATAGCTGTAAGATCTAAGTAACTACTTTAACATTTACACAAATCCAAGAAATTCCAAGCTCAAATCCCAGGAACATAAGTGTATTTATTCTACTTAAAGTGTTAACAGAGGACAGTTCAATTAACAGCATGTAACATTATTGAGAAGACCTCAAACTCTCTTAACTTGCCAATAATAGTTTAAAGACTCCACGCTGTTTTAAAGTCTGGGAAAGGATTCTTTCTCTACCAAAAAGAAGCTTGCACTTGAGGAGTTTGCTCAAGATTCTGGTTAACCAAGAAGCTATAAAACCCCAAGCTTTCATTATTATTCACTTAACTTCCACTGTTGATAGATCACAGGCTCACTTGATTACTTATATTTAGCAGAGACCTCTGGTATATCTTGACCAACAAGTAGAAAGTTTTAGAACCAACTACTCCCAATGTTCACTTTCCTAGTCAATTCTCATCTACCACTAAAAAGATAATAATAAGAACAGTCACAGAATAATGATAACCAGAAAGCCTGGGTTGTCACAAAGAGAAGGCATAGTCACATTTGATTTTTCTTTCAATCACTCTCATCATTACTTTATAAAACAACACACTCGCAATCTCAGTAAATCAAGTACACAGAGGTTGAATTTTTTTAAGTAGAACTAATATTTTGGGCATACTCTCATTATCCTTATTAAATATTATGGGTAAGTTTCTAGCTAAGATACCAACAAGTGTCTTTTCATGGTTATGATATTGGAGGTAGAAAAATATGTTATGTTATTCATGATTTCGGAGACTGTGCATGCCATGTCCACAGTTAAATCCTCAACTTGCAGTGCAGTACTAGTTATACTAGCCACTCAGCACAAATATATAATTAATGATTGAATAAATGCATGGGGAAAAATAAAAACAGGTAGTATTAGTGACAAGTATTAGAAGCAAACAGAAATTAAAGGAATTAAATCATGAGATGGTTATTGTTTGGTCAAACTCATTCTAAGTGTTTTAAATGAAAATATTAATTTAATCCTCAAAATTTCCTTATTAAGTGGTCTTACAATCATTCCCATTTTATAGTTTATGAAACCAAGTCTTCAACTGAAAGTGTATGTGTGGCAGTCAGCTCCGCAGAGTTTATACTGAAGCATTATATTAAAATCTTAAATTAAGATTTATGGTGCAAAAAATTAAGCTCACATATATATAATGTTTTTTTCAGCAACGTGGCTTATTTCCATCAGAAATCATCAGTTTTAAGCATAAAAATGGAATAATTGAGGAAATAGGGATTTCCTAATGTGTCTGACAGGAATTTTTTAAATCACTTCCACAAACCACCAAATACTAAAAAGAGAAACAAAATGTATCATCTATTCCTACTTTTTTTTAAATTGACAGTGCTTATTCTTTACTATTCTGTACCATAACTGAGTCATTGCTATAAAAGAAAAGAAAATCTCTTAGATTTCAGGCAGTTCTTAGAACACTGTTGGCAGCAACTGATAGACTTTTTTTTACCAGTAGTGATACAATGCATTATTTTGTGCTAGACAGATTATGGTAGACAATGAACAGAAAACAAATGATTGATCCAATCAAGCCAAAAACACATAGATGTTTTAAAAATTCTATTTCATTTCTATGTAAGTAATATAAAACAAAACAATGAGATACCTCACATATCTCACCGCATGGATTGTGGCATGCAGGGTAGTCTTAGAGCACATCTCAGTTTAGACAAGGCATATTAATCTGCTTAATAGCAATAGGGTGAAAGGCTCTTTACTGCCACACATTCACAGTGTGGCAGTAATATTTTCAATAGCCTTCTTATATTGTATGTTTTATAAAAAATGTTTATTTATTTTTTTTTAATTTATAATACTGTTAATGGTAGTTGTTTCTCATATACATAATTCTAACAAACACCCAGAGCAATATTCCTACCTTTTCTTTAGGTGTCTAGAACATTACCTAGCAGGGGTATGTGGTCTACCAGTGTTTTAGTTAATAAAAATCTAATCATTTTTATAGGTATCTGATCAGATTTTTTTTTCCTTTTAGTTTTTTGTTTGGAGCCACTCTTGATGGTGATCAGGGCTTTCTCTTGGCTACGCTCAGGGATCACTCCTTGTGGAGCATGGGGTACCAGATGAGGTGGTGGGGATGGAACATGGGTTGGCTGCGCACAAGTCAAGCTACCTACCTGCTTTACTATCACTCTGGCCCTGGCCTGGGCTGTGTTTTAAGGGATAATTAGGTCTCATTATCTGGAAACTATATCTATTAGTGCAGTCTATTTTTATGTGAGCCATTTCTATGTCTCACGTTAATTCAAAATAAAATGAATTTAGCTAAAATCCCTGGTTCATTACCATCTGATTTATTTATTTATTTAGTTCGTTTTGTTTTGTTTTTAAGCCATACCTGGTAGTGGTCATGGTTTTCTCATGGTAGGGCTCAGGAGACCATATGTGGGTCTAGAGATTGAACAGGGATCAACTGCACATAAGACAAGTGACATAACCACTGTATTATCTCTCTGGCCCTTTGATTTAACTTTTGTTGAATTATATTTTTATTTGTTTGTCTTGAAAGTAGGATTAGTTTACATTTTAATCCTGCTTTAGATATGAATTTTACATTATACAGAGTCTAAACCCAGACTAAATACAGATCCTTTCTATGACCCTAAGAGGTATCCTAGCAGTACAGTCATAAACTGTTGTAGAATCAACACAAGACATTTCAACTATCAGTTCTATTTGAAGAGTGGGGCAACTGGGGCCACATCAAATTGCACTCAAGGGCTACTTCTGCCTCTGAGCTCAGAAGTCACTCCTGACGATACTCAGAGGATCATATGTGATGTAAGGTATTTAACAGTGGTTAGTCACATAAAGGCAAGGCCTTAACCCTGAACTATCTCTCTAGGCCTGTAACTAGTTCTTGATCTTTCTACTCTATCCTTCACTCTGTCACATATGACCTATGAAGCTCAGTACAGAAGTAAGTAAAACTGGAGAAAAAGCAAGATGTGAAACAGAAAGTGTCTAAATTTAACCTGTGTAAAATTTTTTTCAAATTTCACAGCTCAACTATGAATGAAATCAAGTGATATTTAGGGTCAGAGATAATACAGTGGATAGAGCATTTGTTTCACATGTAGCTGACCTTGGTTATAATCCCCAGCATCCTATATGGTCCCCTAAGTACCACCATAATTTCTGAGCAGAGAACCAGAAATAACCCCTGAGCATCGCTGAGCGTCCCTTCCCAAAAAGAGAAAAATAAACTGAGTGATGTTTTTCCATATTTGGCAATAGTTCTAGATATTTGCATAGCATTACCAAAATTAATTTCAATTAACCATACTAGAGACAAGAAAATCATTTTTACATTCTCTTGCAAAAATCATTACAAAACCGGGCCATGGTGATAGTATAGTGGGAGGGTGTTCGCCTTGCTTGCGGCGACCCAGGTTCTATTCCTGGCATCCCATATGGTCCCCCTGATAACTGCCAGGTAACTCTTGAGTTTAGAACCAGGAGTAAGCATATAACCAGCAGTAAGCTCTGAGCACTGCAGATATAGACTAAAATCCAGAAAAGAATTTATAAATTTAAAGGATAGGCAGGGTTAATTTATAAAGGTATCACTTAAAGACAAAGTTAAAGTTTATAATAAGGATTAAAATATCTTTAATATAAAAATTAATAATAAATAGTTTGGTGACTAATATTGATAAAGGAAGAAATTTTGGATTAAAATTACTTCTGAGTGCTTTATTCAATGGCGTCATTTTATGATTGAAATAGTGTTAATGTTAAAATTAATTATGGGTTTTAACTAGTAGTTTTACATATTAAGATGTATTCTAAAGATATTAGATTTTTTAAAATATAATGTATGATATAGAACATAGATTTAATGGTAAACCATTCATTATCACACACTAATTTGTGTAAAATTGCTTCATACAATAAGCTAAAAGAAAACACAATTTTATTTTAAAGTTATATTTTTATACACAATGACATACATACCAATCACATCATATATACCATGATATGAAACAATTAACATATTTTATGGTACAGAGCCAGATAGTTCAAGGGTTAGGATATTTGCCTTGTGTGTGGCTGACCCCTGTTTTATTCCTCACACTACCTATAGTTCCCTGAGTGCAGAGTCAGGAATAAATTCTGAACATCAGGAGTATAGCCCAAAAAAACAAAAAGAAGATTCAGGCATATTCCGTTTTGGAGTCACCCACATTCCAGATTGTTGTGAGTAATTTTTTCTTCCTTTACTTTATGGTCTATCTCTGACTCTCTCTGACCTCTGTCTCTGCCTCTCTCTCTCTCTCTCTTTCTCTCTCTGTCTTTTCAAATAAAATTCTTTACTTCACTAAAAAAAGAAAGAAAACCTCAAAATTTATAAGGAAAATCTATGACCTATATGCAATTCTAAAATTTGGAACTGCAAAAAACAATAAGTCAGGATTATTTTTCTTTTGGGGGCCATAACAGAAATGCTCAGGGGTTACTCCTTGCTCTGCACTCAGAATTCACTCCTGGCAGTGCTCAAGGGACCATATGGGATGCCGAGTATCGAACCCGGGTTGGCTGCGGGCAAGGCAAATGCCTTACCCCCTGTGCTATCATTCTGGCCCCTAAGTCAGAAATTTTTAATGAAATAAAATATTTGGAGTGTTGTCAATTTACAAAAAAAAAAAAAAAACTATAGTAACTCTTTCTGCAAGCTTTCCTCCTGGTGTGAATTTACCTATTTGCACACTGTATCAAAAGAGCCGAGTGCTCAGAGAAAGCAAATAAATGTCTTCAACCACAAGGGGTTTTTCCAATCAGTCCCAAGGATCTGGGCACAGAGACAAGACTGCCACAGGACAACAGGGTGAGGGGCTTCAACTGGAAAGAGTCCATCTGTTTGCCAGCCTCCTCTTTGATCTAGCTCTTTCTGGTGATAATTATACTTTTGGATTCATTTCTTTGTGTATTTGAATTTTTATTGTTTGGTTCAGTAAATGACTCGATAAAAATAAAATTGAAGTCAGCAGGGAGGGTGGGGTTTAGGACAAAGTCAGGATGCAGGGAAGGCATGGGTTTTGCTCTCCAAGAACAGACAGGTATATCCCTGGGGAACTCAGGTCCACAAGACCACAGCAGCAGTCCAGCCTCAGCCCTCATACGGAACGTCTGGTTGGGTTTATCCAGTGGCTGAGCACCACCGGCAGTGAACCTTGGTTACAAATGCACAACCTGGGAGGCTCCCAAAATAAAATAAGATCAAACAAGGTACCAACTAGAAAATTATCAACCCCATATACATATTCTAAATACTGGGGAATCTCTAATGTGGGTTTCCAGCATCATAACACAAATCCCTTCAGATGATTCAAATATCAATGCAGAATGGAGAAGAAGGCAGCAGAAGTAGGAGAATTAGGCAGCAGAATTATAGCTGAGATGGAGCAGGTGACACAGGAATGGTAGGGCAGCAGGAAACAATATCAGTAGAACACAACTACAAAGGTTTCCCTACAAACCCCAGTGACTCAGAAGAGACTCAACCTCAACTCCAGAAGGGCTGAATTTAAAACAAAATGTGGGCGTCACCACTTTCACAAACAGGAGGGAGTATAAAGACAGAAGAGAGTTGGTGTGATTGATCACTGGCCAATCATTACAACAGAGCATGTATGTGAGTCAGTATTGCTGCATACTTTAACATTTCAAGAGAATTCAGGTTAATATTGATATGTATGTATGTGTATGTTTAGAAAAGTTGGAAAACCAAGAAAGCATGCTTCTCCTATGCCCCTGGACGTTGCATGTACAGCGCAAGACCAGCTCTAAGTGCTGGAGATGGAGCACCCCTGGGGCTACAGGGTTCTGATGTTCTTGCCTGAGTTAATAGCTCTTCACTCAGGACCAAAACAAAAAAAGTAAAGTAGACATTGAATATACACACAAAAGTAAATATCTTTTGCAGACTAATTTATCACTTAAAAATATAACCTCACACTACTATGAAAAGAGAAAACCATGTTACAGTAATTTGGGGACATATGAAGATATGAGACAATAAAATTCTTTTCTAAAATGGACTCTTCCATAGAATATATATATATATATATACACAAAGGGTATTTGTTCAGACCTGCCTAACAAGATTGCTTATATGAAAGGAGAAGACTGATCTCTATTTTATGTGATTATTATATTCAACATTTTTCTTACTTGGACATCTAAAATAAATGGACAGGTGAGCAACATTCTGTCAAGGAAAGCAACCTGCCCATAAATCAGAATAGGATTTTTATTCTGGTATTTATACCATTAGCAATACAAAAACAAATATTGTCACACCGGCCTGTCTCTGCCTCAGGTATACTCCCGGGGTGTGCTGCTGGCTGGGCGGGTGCCTGGGGCCGTGGTAGAGCCCCAGGTCTTGGCAGAAGGTGGAACTACAACCCCCAGAAGTCTGAGCAGAAGCGGAAGTAAACGGGCATTTTGAACTCTCACACCGGCCTGCCACCGCCTCAGGTATACTCCCTGGGGTGTGCGGCTGGCAGGGCTGGAGGCCGCTCATGCTGCCGCTTATTAATACAAAAACTAGGAAATTCAACACCAAGGGAAGGTAATGCCCTCAAGAAAAAAGAAACAGTACACTAGAGGAATCTATCCCTGAATACCGCAACACCATGGGGGAAACAACGCAGATCCCCAGCTTGAATGAAGAACAGATGAAGGAATCAACCATGAAGACTCAAAAAAAAATACAGATGTGCAAGATCTCTCTGACAATGAAATTAGAGAAGAAATTGGTAGGATGTTTAAGGAGCTCAAAGAAAAAAATGGAGGAGATGTCTAATATAATACAGGAGAACATAAACGAAGCAGTTGAAAGGGCAGTCAATAAATTACGGGAGGAAATGAGAGCAGAAATGAGAACGATGAAAATAGAAATATCATCACTTAAAAACTCAGTAGATGAAATGAAAAACACAATAGGGGCTCTCAACAGTAGGATGACAGCAGCAAAAGAGAGAATCAGTGAGACTGAAGATGAGCTGCAGAAAGCACTCAGAGAACTACATAAGAGGGAAAAAGACCGGAAAATGGATCAGCAACAGAACAGAGAACAATGGGATGAAGCCAGGCGGAACAACATATGAATCATCGGAGTCCCAGAGGGTCAGGAAGGTAACCCCAAGGAAATTAAAACAGTTAAAAATATCCTGGCTGAAAAGTTCCCCGAGTTAAAGAATGAAGGCATCCAGATCCAAGAAGCCCGACGCGTACCAGCAAGAAGAGACCTCAATAGAAAGACCCCAAGACACATCCTAGTCAAAGTAATGGATGCCATAGACAGAGACATAATTCTTCAGGCAGCAAGATCAAAGAAGGAAATTGTATACAAAGGAGCATCCACTCGACTTTCAGCAGACTTCTCAGAAGACACCCTCCAAGCCCAAAGGCAGTGGTGGGATATAGTAAGAAAAACAATGAAATGAATGCCTCAGCAAGAATTCTTTATCCAGCTAAACTCTCAGAATTGAAGGACAGATATACAACTTCTTGGATAAGCAACAGCTTAGGAACTTTGTAAAATCAAAAACCACCTTAAAAGGGACTGAAAGATCTACTATAAGACGAGACATAACCCAAAAGAACAACCAACCTATACAGAAAGATGGCACAAAATCCCATGACAATAATCTCTCTCAATCTCAATGGTCTAAATGCACCAGTTAAGAGACACAGAGTGGCAAAATGGATCAAAAATTGAATCCGACATTCTGCTGCCTTCAAGAAATACACCTGAACAATCAGAGCAAAGACAGGCTCAAAATAAAAAGGCTGGAAAACAATCCTTCACTCAAACAACCCATCCAAAAAGGCTGGGGTGGCCATACTGGTATCCGACAACATAGACTTCCAGGCTGAAGAAGGTCAGAAGGGACAGTGAAGGTCACTTCTTAATAGTCAATGGGTGCATATATCAGCAAGAAATCACGCTATTAAACATATATGCACCCAACGAGGGGCCAGCAAAATACCTAAAACAACTACTAATAGACTTCAAAGAAGACATTGACAGCAACACAATTGTAGTTGGAGACTTCAACACTGCTCTATCAACCCTGGATAGATCAACAAGATTAAAACTTACCAAGGAAATACTGGCCCTAAAAAGAAGAGATGGAAGAAAGAGGGCTGGTAGACATATACAGGGCATTTCATCCCCAAAAAAGCTGAATACACTTTCTTCTCCAGTGCCCATGGAACATACTCCAAAGTAGATCACATGCTGAGCCATAAATCATACCTCCATAAAATCAAGAAGATAGAAATTGTGCCAACTATTTTTTTCAGACCATGATGAGCTGAAAATAGAAGTTAATTGTACACAAAAATGGAGACCAATACCAAGTACCTGGAAACTAAACAGCTCACTGCTGAACAACCAGCAAGTCATAAAAGAAATCAAAGAGGAAATCCAAAGATTCCTGGAAACAAAAGAGACTGAAGACATGAATTACCAGAACATGTGGGATACAGCAAAAGCAGTGTTAAGAGGCAAGTTCAAGCTCTTCAAGCATTCATCAGAAAAGAAGAAAAGGCCATCATAAACAGTCTGACTTCACAACTTAAGATCTTAGAGAGTGATCAACAAAAGGAGCCCAACCCAAGCAGAAAGAAAGAAATAATAAAACTTAGAGCAGAAATCAATGAGATGGAAAGTCAAAAAACAATCCAGAAGATCAACGAAACCAAAAGCTGGTTCTTTGAAAAAATAAATAAGATTGACAAACCACTTGCAAGACTTGTCAGAAAAGGAAAAGAGAGAACCCAAATAAATAAAATCAGAAATGAAAACGGGACATCACAACAGAAACCACAGAAATTCAAAAGATTATCAGAGATTACTATGAGAGCCTGTATGCCACGAAACAAGAGAACCTAGAAGAAATGGATAAATTCCTGAATTCCTATAGCCTCCCAAGTGCAACAAGAAGATTTAGAATACCTCAACAAACCTATCTCCATCGAGGAAATAGAATTGGTAATCAAAAGTCTCCCCAAACACAAAAGCCCTGGTCCAGATGGATTCACCAGTGAATTCTACAAAACCTTTAAAGAGGACCTACTCCCAATTCTTTTTAAGCTCTTCCGGCAAATTGAAGAAACAGAAACACTCCCAAATAGCTTTTACGAGGCACATATCACCCTAATACCCAAAGCTGACAGAGATGTCACAAAAAAAGAAAACGACAGACCAATTTCCCTGATGAATACAGATGCTAAGATCTTCAACAAAATACTAGCAAATAGAATCCAAAGAGTCATCAAAAAGATTATACACCATGACCAAGTGGGATTCATCCCGGGAATGCAAGGATGGCTCAACATCCGCAAGTCAATCAACATAATACATCACATCAACAAAAAGAAAAATAGAAACCATATGATCATATCAATAGATGCAGAGAAGGCATTTGACAAGATTCAACGCCCGTTCATGATAAAAGCTCTCCATAAAATGGGGATTGAAGGAACCTTCCTCAAGATAATCCAGGCCATCTACTACAAGCCCACAGAGAGCATCATTCTCAATGGGGAAAAACTGAAAGCCTTCCCCTTAAGATCAGGGACAAGACAAGGCTGCCCACTCTCACCACTTCTATTCAATATAGTACTGGAAGTACTTGCCATAGCAACCAGGGAAGAAAAAAGACATTAAGGGCATCTGGATAGGAAGGAAGAAGCTAAGTTATCACTATTGGCAGATGACATGATATTATACCTGGGGAACCCGAAACTCTCTACCAAGAGGCTCCTAGAAATAATACATTCCTATAGTAGAGTGGCAGGGTACAAAATCAATATCCAAAAGTCAATGGCCTTCCTATTTGCAAACAGCGAAAGAGAAGAAAAAGGACATTAAAGAAACTATCCCATTCACAATTGTGCCGCAGAAAATCAAATACCTAGGAATCAGTGTGACAAAGAATGTAAAGGATCTCTACAAAGAAAACTACAAAACGTTACTTCAGGAAATAAAAGAAGACCTGAGGAAATGGAGACACATTCCCTGCTCATGTATTGGAAGGATTAACATTATCAAAATGGTAATACTCCCTAGAGCTTTATACAGATTCAATGCGGTCCCTATAAAGATACCCATGATGTTCTTCAAAGAAATTGAACAAACACTCCTGAAATTTGTATGGAATAATAAAACCCCACTGTTGCAGGACACCTAAAAGTCTAGGCCTCTGTATCTGCCCTGGATTGCCTCCTGCAGGTCACTTCATAGATAGGGGGATAGTCTGAATGTGGCAGTCTTATCTGACCATGTATTCTGTACTGGCTGGTATAAATATTCTCCCATGCTACCACAATCATCGTGGGACTAGGTAGATCTTACCAGCATATTTGCCTGGCCACGTAGGCCTAAGTAATTAGACCAGAGAGAAATGCTGTTTGCCTCCAAGCAAACAAGCATGGCTCCCCTGATATACTCAAAGGCAACTAAAATACAAAACTACCATGAAGTAGAAGAGGCTTGCGAAGGCTTGGAGAAATATTTAACTGGCATTAGTATTAGTCTTGGGTACAGAGACATGCCATCTCAGAAACCCCATTCTCTACCCTATAAGGCAATTCCAGGCAGATCTTAGCTCAAGACATTAGCATATAAAAGGGCCTAGGTGAGGTGCTGGGAGAGATTACCTGAGGCGCGTTTGAACCTCCCTGCTTTCCATAACAGTGGGAGGGAGGTCTGAGTTGGAGGGGTATAATACTAGCCTGCTTCCTCTCTCATGCGGCTTTTTGGGGGCTCTCTCTTTGTGAGCTCGCACCCTTCTTGGGAGTCTTGTCTTTGTCTCCCTCTTTACAGGGCCTTTACACGGTGGCCGCCATCTTGGCCTACACGTGGCTGGGGTTCTAGCCAGGAATCCTAAGTACTGGGCTTCTCCTTTTGCTGATTTGTATGCCTGAACCTGTGATAAGTAAAGCCTTTTAAAACTGCATGGGATTCCTGAGTTTTCATCCATTCCTTGCCAGCTTCAGAGGTAGAAGGGAACTCGCTTCCTGGCACGGTCGGGGACCCCGGCGGAGCTCCCCCGACACCCCACGAATAGCTAAAGCAATCCTTGGGAAAAAGAAGATGGGAGGTATCACTTTCCCCAACCTCAAGCTCTACTACAGAGCAGTTGTAATTAAGACAGTGTGGTATTGGTATAGAGACAGACCCATAGACCTATGGAATAGAACTGAATATCCTGAAACACACTCTCAAATATACAACCACTTAATCTTCGATAAAGGAGCAAAAAATATTAAGTGGAGCAAAGAAAGCCTCTTCAACAAATGGTGCTGGGAAAACTGGGCAGCTACCTGTAAAAAAATGAACTTAGACCTCCTTCTAACGCCATGCACAAAAGTCATATCAAAATGGATTATAGATCTCAACATCAGACATATATCTATAAGGTACATCAAGAAAACATAGGAGAAATGCTCTACGACATCGAAACGAAAAGTATCTTTAAAGACAACACACCACTGACCAAGCAAATGGAAGCAAGATAAACAAATGGGATTATATCAAATTGAAAAGCTTCTGCACCTCAAAAAGAAATACAAGCCCCAAGACACCAAAGACATCTTTTAAATTGGTGTCTTCCCAATTTAAAAAGATGGCCCAGGCAATGGCCCATTAGTCATATGTCAATATAAGGGGTTGCCTCTGCCTTTTATTTTAATTTAAAAGAATAAAGCAGATTAGAAATTCCTGGAAGGAAATGAACATATTGAGGGCAAGAATTATGTTCACAACCCAGTGTTTTCACTTTTCCACACATACCAACACAGGCATTTATGTATTGATTCTTATTTCTATGTGTTGTTATGTTTCACAATAAAAATGATTAGTTTAAATTATTTTTGAACGAATAGTTAAGACCACTTTTCTTTCTACCCACTGATACATGGTCAGGGCTCATTATGAAGATCCAGCCAATCATATATGTATCACTTGATCCCTTGAAATCCTCGCTTGTTCATCGATTTCCTTAGCGGGCGCTAGTAATATTTCCATTTGACCCTATCATGTGCCAGTGTAGCCCAATGGCATCATATAGGTATATAAATCTTATTACCTACAGGGTCTTTAAAAAATGCAAAAAATATAGGACTCAGTTACCTGTGAGTACCTCTGGGAAATAAGAAAAATGTTGCAAAAGGGGAGGATCTGTTTTGTGTTGTATATGCTATATATTATTGTACATTTATGAGTTGAAGTTTTCAAAAATGAAGAAAAGAGCCCTATTTCATGATTAGTGTTTTAGTTGACAGGAAGCGGGTCAACAACCTTCAGCTACAAGCCAGTGAGAAAGGGAAGGAAGTCATGTTCCGACCACGGAAATTAGGTGGTAAATTGGCAGGAATATGAGTGACAGAAGTCAATCTAATGGAGCCTATTAGTCAATGTCCTTCCTAATTTATAAATAAGGTACTTATGATTTGACACAGCTATAAGACATGACCAAAAAAAAAGAAACCTAAAAATGGGGGAAAGTCTTGGAAGAAAAACTAGTACTGGAAAGGAGATTTGAAAATGGGAGGAGTGTGAAACTCTGGGAAAAAAAGTGAAAACTGGAAAATCCGTCACTCATGAAAAATCAGCCTCTGGCTTACTCTTTAAGGCCATGTTCTCCCTTGAACACATATCTCACTTACTTGTCTCTTTTTCCACTCTGAAGAGGGCCAGTTTTCTCTTAAACATGAACTTCATCTCTTTCTCTCCCCTCATGTCTTTCTAAGGAAGAAGGAAAAGGAAAAGGAAGAGAAGGAGGAGGAAGAGAGAGAAGGACAAGGAAGAGAAGGAAGAAGAAGAGAGGAGGAGGAGGAGGAGGAGGAGGAGGAGGAGGAAGAGGAGGAGGAAAAGAAGCCTCTAAAAATGTTTGTCTAATGGCCAAGAGAGCCCTGAAGTGTTAGAAAACCATAAAGCCAGGAATAAATGAGTTATTCTAGACTATTACAGAAATGAGCTGTCCCTAGACTATCACAGAAGTCTGACTGTCCTCTCTACTTTCCCTGTTTCCGTCATACCGGGCAGAGGCAGCCTTCTTCAGCACTGAGCCCAAACCCTGCATCTAAGAGTCTTATCAGGTTCATGGCCACACGGCTTCTGCACTGTTCTTGGACCAATTGGATTTTAATTCTCTCTCTCTCCATTCTTTATAATTTTGTGGTTTGAGCAGTATCATTTCAGCTAACAGAGTTACACCATGCATTTTCCCTTTTCCCCACATTTTATTAAAACACTGTGAATTACAAAGTTATTCATAATTGGGCTTGTGACGAACAATGTTCCTTCACCCTTCTTTTCCTCAGCGCCAACTTCCCTCCCTCACTGTTCCCAGGTTCCGTCTCCTAGGTCCCACCTTGCCATTTGACAGGCACCTTTTAAGTTTTGTCATTAAGTTGTGGGTCTTGTGATTTCAGTGCAAAAGATATTTTCACATTTCCAATGAGATCTCATTGAAGGGCACATCAGTGCAGAGCTTAAGATCACAGGCTTAATGTTACCAGTATGGACATCACACTTCCTTTGTCTTGTCCTACTATTCCCAACAGGTTGTATGGCTGCTGTTGCAAAAGTGATCATTCTATTTTATGTCCTCTATCTTGGAGATGACAGCAATAACATGTATTTGAATGGAAACTACATAAACATTTTTTGTTTTGCTTTTTGGGTAACACCAAGCCGTGCTAGGGGGTTATTCCTGGCTCTGCACTCAGGAATTACTCCTCGTGGTTCTTTGGGAACCATAATGGGATGCCGGGAATCGAACCTGGGTTGGCCATGGTTAAGGCAAACATCCTTACCTGCTGGACTATATAACATTTGAAGCTAAATGCAGCCAAATTCCAGGATTACCAAGATGTTCTAAGCAGAATTTTCAAAGGAAACAGCATTTTCAATGAAATACAGTCTGCTTAGCCCTGTATTTAAAATAGCACATTTTATTTCTAGTAAAAAGTGAATAGTGCAAGACCTTGAGTAAATGCACCATTACCCATTTGAGTAAAGCAACTCTAAGCTAACTTTTTTTTCCATAAAGTACATTTTTTTTTATTACCACCGTGAAACATACAATTACAAAGGTGTTCATAATTGGTTCTTGGTAATACAGTATTCCAGCACCCATCCCTCCACCAGTGCCCCATTTCCACCACCAATGTACCCCCCCCCCTCCCGTCCCCCACCTGCCTTAATAGCAGGTACCCCAGTTTCCTCTCTTTCTCTATCTCTCTCTGTCTCTGCATCTCTCTCCCTCTTATTTTACACATTGTGGCTAGCCCTGCAGATATTTAGAGTTTATCCCTTAAGTCTCTTTGTGTATATTTAGTGGTGAGTTTTAATCTGCCATTACCATTTCCCATATTTATTAAAACACTGGTATCTATATCCTATTAATGAATGCAGTCATTCTATATCTGTCCTTTTCCTTCTGACTAATTTCACTCAGCATGATAGACTCCATGTCCATCCATTTGCAGGTAAATTTCATAATTTCATCCTTTCTGACAGCGGCATAGTATTCCATAGTGTAGATGAACCACAGTTTCTTTAGCCAGTCCTCTGTTCTCAGGCATTTAGGTTGTTTCCAGATTCTAGCTATAGTGAATAGCGCAGAGATGAATAAAGAAGTACAGATAGTGTTTCTGCTATGTGTTTTTCGGTCTCTAGGGTATATTTCCAGGAGTGCTATTGCTGGATCAAATGGGAGCTCAATATCTAGCTTTCGGAGGAATGCCCATATTGTTTTCCCAAAAGGGCTGGACCAGTTGGCACTCCCACCAGCAGTGGATGAGAGTCCTTTTTCCCCACATCCACGCCAGCACCGGTTGTTCTTGCTGTTTTGGATGTGTGCCAGTCTCTGTGGGGTGAGATGGTACCTCATTGTTGTTTTGATTTGCATCTCCCTGATGATTAAAGATGAAGAGCACTTTTTCATATAAGCTAACTTTTGTAGTTTTTTTTTTGGGGCCAAAGTTAGAAAATATATTGGATAATCACAAGAGATAAGTTTCTTCCGTAAATAAATATTAGACCCCCAAGTCATCATAAGAACTGATAAACAGAATGCCTATATTGTTTTATTTGAACTTTTAACACTACACAGTGGTGAGTAAAAAGAAATTACTGATAAATAGAATGCCTATATTGTTTTATTTGAACTCTTAACACTATACAGTGGTGAGTAAAGTAAGCACTCAGTAGTTATTTAATGTTAACTATACACATTTCATGCTCTTATTTCATATCTACTAAGATGTGCCTCATAAATTTATAAACATTAAGAGAATAATGAGCAAACTCATTAGATAAGGTAGAAAAAGACCTTTCACACTTGACAGTAGATGGTGTTCACCACAGAACTTTTAAATTATTAAAGTAAACGTTGATTCTATTTCTGAAATCGTACTTTATAAACATTAGTTTTTCATTTTTTTTATTTTTGGGTCACACCCAGCGATGCTCAGGGATTACTACTGGCTCTGCACTCAGGAATCACTCTTGGCACTGCGGGGACCATATGCAATGCCGGGATCGAACCCAGGTTGGCTGCATAAAGACAAACGCCCTACCTGCTGGACTATCGCTCCAGCCCCAGTCTTTTATATTTTATAAATATTAGTTTTCCCTTTTTTTGCTTTTCCTCAATTGTGGTTATCAAGAAAGCTGTGAAATAACTTGACCTCAGTTTTTATGGCAATTAGGTGTATAACTTCTCTCCTGCTGGGGCCAGAGCAACAGTACTGCAGACGGCATTTACCTTGCACACAGCCAACCTGGGTTCAACCGCCATATAGTCCCCTGAGCACTACCAAGAGTAATTCTTGAGTGCAGAACCAGGAGTAACCCCTGAGCATGGCCAGGTGTGACCCAAAAAGAAAAAAATATCGCTGTCATATTATCAATGCTTTATGTACTGTTCAATAGTGAAAATTTTTCTTTTCTAAGTCATATTTAGTCATATTAATGATGATTCATTTTTATGAGCTGTGAAATCTGTCATTATATTTTCTCTTGCTCTCTGGTATTTTATTGAAAGTGAAAGAAAAGACATGCATTTCTTTGTAGGTACCACACAAACATCCCCATATCCTAACATAATTCTTTTTCTCTTTCCACCTACCTTTTCTTCTTTCACAACAGTTTCACCCAAATTAAAGTCATACTGTTAATGTTTAAATACATTTTTATGGAGACAAGTGTCTATGAAAGAAATTTTATGGGAACAAATGATCAATTGCTATTTTAAAAGCAACTCCTACCCAGAGGACTCGGTAAATTGTCAAAGGATCCATTGTATTTCCCACACAAAGACTGATGGCTAAGTATGCTCAAGAGGTAACCTAAATATTTCAGATGCTTGAGTTTCATATCTTAGAAGTTCCTTGCTTTTATTTTGTAAAATTGAATGAGATATGCAACAGAAGTTTCAGATTAATTGCTTTTATTCAGATTCTTTCAATGTTTATTCATACTATCAAACATTTATGTCAATTATTTTTATCTGATGAAATAGAAAATAGTTTCTAAATTATTCTTATTGAGCAACAGTAGGACCTTTCCCACGATGGAACAAAATTTTCAGTCTTCATGAGAAATAAACTATAGACCTAGAACTATATGCTGGAACAATTCAACACTCATGAAACTACTTGAGTACCACACTTTTGGGTTTTTTTTTTTTTTGGCCTTTTGGGTCAGACCCGGTAATGCTCAGGGGTTACTCCTGTCTGTTCACTCAGGAATTACTCCTAGCAGTGCTCGGGGGACCATATGGGATGCCAGAGATTGAACCCAGGGAGGCCTTGTGCAAGGCAGACACCCTTCCCATTGTACTATCACTCTGGCCTCTATCTCACTTTTTACAGCTAATGGTGGCAGATGCCCTGTGAATTACTGCAATCCTTTTGCTAATCACTGGATTACAATGCCACTTATAGACACATCACTTCTCTGAATAGTTTCACTTGATAAGAAATATATATAGTGTTATTTATGTTTTATGTTATTATGTTTATGTTTATATGTGATACTGTATACTCACATTTACTTGGATACTTAGCCTTCTTATTAAGACAGAAGCTACTTTCACAACTCAATTTTTTAATTACATAGTATAGGACCAAGTACTGAGTGAAATTACTTGATCTCCTCTGAAGTAGTGGACATATCCTAACCAGTACGACAGCTCTTTTGTGTTTGAAAAATCACAGTAAAAAGGAAAGAAACGTATGCTAGTAGATAGAAGTGGTTAGTTACTGTAGAGAGATGAGTCATTTCTCAATAAGTTACTGTCCCTAAGCAAATAAATAAACTACAGAAATGGAATATGAAGAGTTCTTCCCTGATCTAGTTACCATTATTAATTCAAAGAAATAAAGTTATATTTACTTCCAGGCACTCTTAGTAAGAATTCTACACATTACGCCATGCCCCTTAGTTACAGAAAGAAAGAGTTCTTTTATAACAAATAAACAAAAACAAAAGGATAAAAATTAAGATATTATGTCTACCTGTAGTACCCAAAATAAAGTACTTTGAGTCCTTTCCAATTATGTGTCTCTGATTTAAAACAAAATAAAACAAAATTAAAAAAACACCATATTCCCTTATTCTTTTGTAACAGAATCACATTATTTCAATCGAATGAGAGCACTGTTTCTTTCCAACATGCCCAAACAATCACCAATCTTGATCACTTTGATCATTCTTATCCCTTCAATAGCAGGTTTTATTTGAGAACCCAATCCTTCTCAATTTTAGTATTCCTTTACACGTAAACTACCTTTTGTTCCTTAAAATTTTTATTCTTGGATCCTCTATTTTCTTGTCACATTGTAAAGCTAGTAACATATAAATAAAGATGAAAAGTACATATACTTGGCAAACAAACATGGCCTCCCTCAGGGTTCTCCTACAACATTTTCAAAGAAGACTATTTGCTTCCAACTGGGCAAACAGGGAGGGATCCAAGCAAAGAACTCAGCAGAATGAAAGGACAAGTGTTAGTCAGTGAAAGGCAACTCTTCGGGAAAGAACATCTTAAAGATAGTCTCGGATTCTGTCCAGGAAGTTGAAACAAATAAAAAGAAATTTGATCTACTTGGGATTTCACTGAGTCTTTGTATTTTTATTTGCTTTTCTAACACACTTCAAAATCCATCTGGAAAGGCACAAGACAGGCACTTCCAAGAACTACATCTAAAGAAGACTGTGGTACAGGAGGTAGGCCCAAGTTGGAACTTTAAGAATTCATTTTCAAATCCAAAGCACTTTAGATCAACCAGAACAAAGTATTACTTGACTTAATGAGGTCAATATATTCATTTTTATTCCTTTCCAGAATCAGAGATTGCTGAATAAGTTCATATCCTAAGAATTTTCAAAACATTAACAATTCTTTCAGGATCAGGAAATCAAGATGGTGTCCTTCTCCTCAGGCATAGTTATATACTCTCTGGGCAAGTAAATTTTTTGGGTGGTAAGAAAGAAATACATTTATCAAAAGAATTGAGATCACAAAACAAATTTAATATGCACTTAATGATAAAGGTCAAGTTATTATTGTGACTATATATTTTAAATAAGTCTTTTTAAACTTTCTTGAAAAATTATAACATAGAAAAATACAATATAATATCAGCATTAGTGCTTGGTCATTCCATTTTAATCAAATCATCCAAGGTAATTAAAAAAATTCTTTCTTTATGTCTCTGCCTGTAGAACTTGCATGATAGACTGAATTTTTTAATTATATATAAGGTGGAACGTAAGGATAAAGTCATTCTCAGAAGCAATAATTGCAATATATCAAATCTCTTTGTCTAGTCCTACCCATTTCTCTACTAGCTATTAATTCCTCTATTTTGGTTACCGATCCTTCTCTGAAAACTCCATCTGTCAATTTTATAATTCCTTAACTTCTCCCAACTCCATCTCTAATCATCTTGTCCTACACATAATTAGCCTAACAAAAAACAAAAAATTAGGTTTAGATTAAGCCTACATTGTTTATATTCTAAAGTTTTACTACATCTATTTTATTTGTTTATTTAACTATTAAAATCCAGGACCAGGGATATGGCTCAGTGGTAGAACACAAGCTCCACCTATATTTGGCCCAGGCTTGACCTGGCACTACAAAAATGAAAATAGGTATAAATAAATAATAGAATCTAAGAGCCACAGAGTCTTGTGGGGATTTATTGTTTTGTGTTTTTATTGTCATTGTTTTAGTTTTGAGGTCACACACAGTAGTGGTCAGAAGTCATTCTTGGCTCAGTGTTAAGTGTCACTCCTGTTGGTGCTTGGGGGGTACTATATGGGGTACCATGTCATACGAGTGACATATTTCAGATAGCCATAAGAGTGATTTTATACTCACCATACTGGCATAAACCTAAGAACATAATTCCCACTAGCTTAAAAGTCAATATATATATAGAGTTATATATAACATATATATATAGTATATATATGTTATATATATATGTTATATATATGTGTTATATATAACATATATATATGTTAGCTTTCATTTATAAAGCTTCCATGGGTAGAAGCAACCCATGGAACTGACCTCCCAGTAAGGGGCTCGGCCAGCCCCTGGCTGAGTCCAACACTGCTCCAAGGGTTCACTCCACATGTGCATGGGAGGGGCCATGATGGCCAGACTTGGAGTGGGGATTTAGGCTCCTCCACCCTTTCCTCCACTTCCATACCAGCTACCCCAGAAAAGAGACCCAGTCCAGACCCACAGCTCCATCGGGTGCGTGGGCCGCTCCACAGCCGTGCAACATTCTTAGTACTGATTTTAGGATCAGGTCCTTCCCAGGATCTTTCACATTTATACATTGTATATAGTTCTAGGCAGGTTCTAACTGGATACCCATCATCCCAGTAAGTTAGCAAGAAGCCAAAGCAACACACACATCATGAAGTCAGTCATTCTCAACATCCAGACTCCATAGTTCCTCAGAGCTCCAGGCAAGAGAAAAACCTGATCTTTCCCCCTTTAAGTTTCATCAGTAAATGCTCGAGATGAGAGCCTTCTACTGAGCATATACCATCTACATGGTAGAACCTAGCAAGCTACCCATGTTTTATTTGATATGCCAAAAACTACTAACAATTATGGACCTTAATTCCATGACCTGAAGAATGGTTTGAGGCTCTTCCTGTTCCTGGAGTAAGCAGATGCCCTTGGGCTACACTTGCTTGCCACAGGATGTATGGAGATGTTACTGGTGCCCGCTTGAGCAAATCGATGAACAACGGGAAGACAGTGATAGCTTTCATTTATGTAAAACAATTTCTAAATATCAGAACTGAATGCTGAGGGAACCATGTGTCTCATGATTATTTTTGTTGTTTTTCAAATTAAAACTGCTAAAGTAGTGTTGACTTGTATAATGCATTCAGAAGGGAAGGAAAATATTTCTTACATAAAGATAAATGACAAAGGGATTACAAAATGAATTCTGAAGAACAAATTAATACTAACAGTCATATAATCTAAACCACAATAATGATAGGTTGTACTTTTTTATAGCACTTAATACTTTTCAAAGATCTTTCACCTACATCGTCCCAGTAGATTGAAAAGGATGCGTAATTTTTCTCCCACGCCCAGGACTAACCTACAAAAAAGTATTTATAAAGGATTCCTTTTAGATTTTCTACGTATCCTAATGGAGATAAAAAATACAATCAAATAATGATATAGGGGAAA
>JAJIBD010033560.1:0-21813 GCA_021461705.1 Cryptotis parvus | reverse complement strand
AAATGGTGGCGCCCATGGAGTGAGGGGGGGGTGGTCTGGCTTGTTGTGAGGCTCTGCCGAGGTGGTGGGCCAGGCCTAGAACCCGCCATGCCTCCCGACTGCCTCATGAACGGCTGTGCACAGAGAGAGCAAGGAACAGCTCTGCCCCATGTGTGAGAGTCTCTGGAGTTATAATAATAATAATAATAATAATAACAGCAATAATAAAGCAGCCCTTCCCATTTTTTGCACTTTGCCACTTTGGTGCCAGGGTCTGAGACGGCGTTTTGTTGTGGATGTTAGACTCAGGTCCAAGAGTCCGCTTGTGTCCTCGGTGGGAACTCTTCCGGGTCTCATCTGCGGGTTTCTTATCACCTTGACTGAGATTCAGACCTCGGTACCCCAGAGGCAGAATCCTGCCGACTGTCCCCAAAGACCCCTGCCCAGAAGCCTCCCTGGTCAGTAGTAATCACAGGAGCTGTCCTAGTATGGCTTTATAATTTCTGGAGTGATCAGGAGAGCAAGTGAGATCAGCACGCCTACCACGCGTCGTGTGTGTAGTTGGGAGGTGGCCCATTCCAAGTGCAGGACGTGTTTTCTCGTGTATTTTCATCTCCTCGAGTCCTCTCACGCTCTTTCTTTTTGATGATCAACCAAGGGAATGTTTGCAGGTTTGGTCCCCATTCGCTTGCTGCACGCATAGCACAGTGTCGTCTGAAATGTGGATTGTAGCCTTCGGGATTTTTTAAAGTGGTACGTATGAAGGTTGATAGAAAAATGAATGGACAGCAGCTGCAATTTCAGTGCATTGGGGCTGTTTGGTAGATAATGGCGCCTCCGGCCCCTCTTTGGGTATTTGCTGACTTGCTTAGTGCTGATTGGTTTCTGTCACCTATCAATATACCTCTGCTAACACTTATTTAATCAGCCTTTGAATGTACTGGGTTTTGACTGATTGCCACATCTAGTTCAGAATTGCTAGCCAAGGTTAAGAAATTGTTCATTTGAGAACAAAAATGCCCAGAGACATAGGATTTTTTTTTTTCTTTTTGAGTCACACCTGGTGCTGCGCAGGGGTTACTCCTGGCTGTGCATTCAGAAATTACTCCTGGCGGTACTGTGGGACTGTATGGGATGCCAGGGGTTGAACCCAGGTCAGGTGTGTGTCAAGGCAAAACCCCTACCCTCGTAGCGGTATGTGCTATGGCTCTGGCCCTGACATAGGATGATTTTTTATTTGTGAATTGAGAGTACTTGATAGCAAATCTTTCTTGCAGGTAAAAATGGCTTCTAAAATAGTTACTCTGAGATACAAAATTTAGAGACTCAGGCGGTGTTTTGGAACATTGTTCACAGAGTAGTAGTTAAAACTAAATTGTTTACATCATTGTTCTGGTTTTGGAAAATTTCAGAAAATATAACTTTCAAATTTTGCTTTCATTTTTTTTTTTTTTTTTTCCCCACACAGGCAATGCAAATCCTCTTTGGGAGCTCTATAATTTTTTTTTTTTTTTTTTTTTTGCCTTTTTGGGCCACACCCAGCGATGGTCAGGGGTTGCTCCTGACTCTGCACTCAGGAATTACTTCTGGCGGTGCCTGGGGAATATGGGATGCTGGGGATCGAATCGGGTTGTCACATGCGCAGGCTAATGCCCTTCCTGCTGGACTATTGCTCGGCCCCAGGAGCTCTGCAATTCTTAGAATGACCCGGATCATGATGGGAAGATGGAGGGAAAATGTAAAGAACATAGGAAAAAAAGGAAGTGGAGTCTTCCCTATTTTAATATGTGAGGGACAAAGACACAATTAAAATATATAATTCTTTTTTTTGATCATAAGGCATATTTTTTAAAAAATTTTTTTATTATACCACCGTGAAACATACAATTACAAAGGTGTTCACAATTGGTTCTTGGTAATACAGTATTCCAGCACCCATCCCTCCACCAGTGCCCCATTTCCACCACCAATGTACCCCCCCCTCCCGCCCCCAGGCCGCCTTAATAGCAGGTACCCCAGTTTCCTCTCTTTTCTCTCTCTCTCTCTCTCTCTGTCTCTGCATCTCTCTGCCCTCTTATTTTACACATTGTGGCTAGCCCTGCAGATATTTAGAGTTTATCACTTAAGTCTCTTTGTGTATATTCAGTGGTGAGTTTTAATCTGCCATTACCATTTCCCATATTTAGTAAAACACTGGTATCTATTTATATCCTATTAATGAATGCAGTCATTCTATATCTGTCCTTTTCCTTCTGACTAATTTCACTCAGCATGATAGTCTCCATGTCCATCCATTTGCAGGTAAATTTCATAATTTCATCTTTTCTGACAGCCACATAGTATTCCATAGTGTAGATGAACCACAGTTTCTTTTAGCCAGTCCTCTGTTCTCAGGCATTTAGGTTGTTTCCAGATTCTAGCTATAGTGAATAGCGCAGAGATGAATAAAGAAGTACAGATAGTGTTTCTGCTATGTGTTTTTCGGCTCTCGGGTATATTCCCAGGAGTGCTATTGCTGGATCAAATGGGAGCTCAATATCTAGCTTTCGGAGGAATGCCCATATTGTTTTCCAAAAGGGCTGGACCAGTCGGCACTCCCACCAGCAGTGGATGAGAGTCCCTTTTTCCCCCCACATCCACGCCAGCACCGGTTGTTCTTGCTGTTTTGGATGTGTGCCAGTTTCTGTGGGGGTGAGATGGTATCTCATTGTTGTTTTGATTTGCATCTCCCTGATGATTAAAGATGAAGAGCACTTTTTCATATGCCTTTTTGGCCATTCGAATTTCTTCTTTTTTGGAAGCTTCTGTTCATTTCTTCTCCCCCATTTTTTGATGGCGTTGGCTGTTTTCTTCTTGTGGAGTGCTACCAGTGCCTGATATATCCTGGATATTAACCCCTTGTCAGATGGGTATTGGGTGAATATCCTTTCCCACTCTGTGGATTGTCTTTGTATCTTGGTCACCGTTTCTTTTGAGGTGCAGAAGCTTTTCAGTTTTATATAATCCCATTTGTTTATCATTGCTTCCATTTGCTTGGTCAGTGGTGTGCCGTCTTTAAAGATACTTTTCGTTTCGATGTCGTAGAGCGTTTCTCCTATGTTTTCTTCGGATGTACCTTATAGATTCATGTCTGATATCGAGATCTAGAATTCATTTTGATCTGACTTTTGTGCATGGCGTTAGAAGGAGGTCTAAGTTCATTTTTTTACATGTAGCTGCCCAGTTTTCCCAGCACCATTTGTTGAAGAGGCTTTCTTTGCTCCACTTAATATTTTTTGCTCCTTTATTGAAGATTAAAAAAAAATTAAAAAAAAAAAAAAAAAATATATATATATATATAACTCTGACTGTATTTGGAAAAATATGAGGAAAATATAGTGTGAGGTCCTCTGTTGTAAAATTGACTTGGTATACTGTTTATAAAAGTGATCTCTTCTTAAAAGTAATCTAGACTTATCATTTAAATGTTTATCTTAGTACCAAGTGCATAGTACTTTTTTTCGTTTTGAGTCATACTGGTGATGCTCAGGGCACTCAGGAATTACTCTTGGCAGTGCTGGGTACCATATGGGATGCTGGTATCGAACTCTGGTCAGGCGTGTGCAAGGCGAATGCCCTCCTTGCTGTACTATCGCTCCAGTTCTATTTTATGTATTTTTTTTATTGGGGTCACACCAGAAGTTCTGGGACACCTTGGGGGCTACTCCCTGGGGAATGCTCGGGAGCACTGGGCCAGGCCTGGCAGCCCTTGGGGGCTGAGCAGTGACTGGTTCCTTCTACCCTGGGCCTCGTGCGTGCTAGGCACAGTTGCCGCCACTTGAGCTAACTCCTAAATAAATTTCAGAAAGTCCTGCAGACTTAATGATGAGTAGCGTAATCAGATGTTATGTATATAATGTAAATTACTGATTCGCAGTTGGTGATAAATTGGTAGAAAATGAGTAAACTATTTCCACATGAGAGGAAACAAGATTTACTAAGTGAGTCAGGCAAGGGATGTGTGTCAGCTTTTCTCTGATTTAAATGACTTG
This sequence comes from Cryptotis parvus, assembly GCA_021461705.1. Lineage (NCBI taxonomy): Eukaryota > Metazoa > Chordata > Mammalia > Eulipotyphla > Soricidae > Cryptotis > Cryptotis parvus. Next base: position 17,803 of record JAJIBD010033560.1, on the reverse strand, counting down.
AAACTAGCTTTTCATATAATGCAGATGGTCCCACCTATTTTCAGATGGTAAATGGAAGTTTTTTTTTTTTTTTATAAGATTGGTCTGTACAATGTTTGGTTCTCATCATTTTTTAGCCTACTTCAAGACATATTAAAATTATAAATTTCGCACTGAGGTTATAAATTTATATTTAGTGTGTTTTCTTTTTTGTTATATCACCATGAGCTATACAATTACAAAGCTGTTCATGATTGGGTTTCAGTCATGCATTGTTCCAGCACCCATCCCACCACCGGGGCACCCTTCCCAACACCAGTGTCCCCGATTCCCCCCCCCCCTCCGCCGGGACCCACCTCCACCCCCTTCCCTAACACCAGTGTGGCTGGCTCTCTCCCTCTCTCTCTCTCTCTCTCTCTCTCTCTATTCTCTCCCCTCCCTCCCTCCCCTCTCCCTCTCTCCCTCCCTCCCTCTCCCTCTCTCTCCCTCCCTCTCCCTCTCTCCCTCCCTCCCTTCCTCCCTCCTCTCCCTCCCTCCCTCTCCCTCTCCCTTCCCTCCCCTCTCCCTCCTTCCCTCTCCCTCTCCCTCCTTCCCTCCCTCCCTTCCTCCCTCCCTGTCTCCCTGTCTCTCTCTCTCCCTGTCTCTCCTCTCTCTCTCCCCCTCCCTCCCTCCTCTCTCTCTCTCTCCCCTTCCTCCTTCGTTTGCACATTGTGGCTTGCAGCACATTCATTTAGGGGTTATCGGTATATTATTTTTTTTTTGCCGACATTCAATGCTCAGTTCTAGTCTTAGTCTGTGTTGTAGTTTTCAGTTTTGAAGCTATTCCAAAAGCTTTGACATTAAGTACTGGACAGTTTATTGTTCATGAAGGGAAACACATTTCTTTTGGCTCAAGGAAGTGAAGAATCTAAACTGCTTACTCTGTTGCTATTATTTATTTAAAGTTTTGTTTTCTTTTGGGTTGTGGGCCACACCCGACTCACCCCAGTTCAGATCTCTGGCATCTGGTCTCCTGAACATAGCTATGCATTACTCCTGAGCACAGAGCTAGGAATAGCCACCTGAGCACCCCTGGGCATGTCCCCCCCCCAATAAATGGGGCAATGGAGACTAGAGAGAGCTTTTGTCTTGCATATGGCTGACCCGGGTTCGATTCCCTGGCATCCCATATGGTCCCCTGAGTACTGCCAGGAGTAACCCCTGAGCATTGCCAGATGTACCCAAAAAAGCAAAAAAAAAAAAAATCCATATAACAAATACTTGTTTATGATCGAGTGAAAGTAGGATTTGGTACTGCTACCCTCTTTTTTTTTTTTTTTTGGGTCTAGGTGTATCTCCTGTGATTAACAGAAAAGTTCTTGGAAAATATCTTGGGCTATTATCTGAGAACGTTTACAGTTCTTTTTCTTTGTCTTTTTCCGGTATCATGGTTTGCAGTCGTACTGGTGTTACTGTTTCGTTCATGTGGTGCCCCTGTGCCGTGGGATATCCCAAGCCTTCCCCTCTGCCTCCTGCAGTGATGGTGGATGTTGAGTCCAGACACATGCTCAGTAAATGCTCTTCTGCCTCTGAACCACAGACTTGGCTCTTTGAAGTCGCAGTGTTCTGAGTGTGGAGGTGCGGGTATCTGCCAGAGAGTGCTGAGTTCCCCAACACAATCCGGGAGCAGGGTCAGGGATCCCCTTCTGTCCCAGGAGATCGGCGGCCAGTGAACAGAGAAAGATGCAAGAATCCAGCAAAGTTTCAAAAGGCTTTACTCAAACTTGTTCTGGTTTACAATTCAACAACAGGAAAACCCCAGACTTTAGGTTCCTAGCTGGGCGCCCGGCCACATGTAGGTTTAAAATCCTAGGCCAAGATGGCCACTACCACGTGCTAAGGCCCAATAGGGAAGAGAACAGAGAAAAGGAGAAAGGAGGCAGAGGGCAAAGAGGAGCCAAATGGCTTCCATAAAGCCCTTTCTCCTACCTTTTAGACAGATGCCTGCCCAGAACTCCCAGCCCATCCTGTGCTGGGCTATCTAGAGAGGAAGCCAGGTAAATGACCATATTGAAAGGCAGATCTTCAGGTGGGCCCTTTGGCTCAAGCTTCACAGATACCAGAGCTGACTCCCTGAGATACTGTCTCCCTAGCAGAGTGGGGAGGGGCTGCATCTCTGAACCAGAAAGCAGTTCAGAATGTAATTTGTAGAGAATGACATTGATACGTCTTACCATGAATATATAGCCAGCTGACTCCAGACTCTTGATCTCACTGAGGTCCAAAAATCCGTCAGAATAATTCACTTTGGCGTTACCTTTAGAGTCAGAGACACGTCAGAGGCACACTGGCATGTCTCTTTGAACTAGAGCTGATTACATTATAGTTGATCCAGTGTGGCCAAGTACTCTAGGAATATCTACATGTATGTCCCTCGTGAGGACCCGAGAGAGTAGGAAGAGTATTTAGAGAAATTTCATAGGTGTGCTAACATGTTTTATTATACAGTAGCTTTGTTGGAGTCAGAATCCAAATAAGGTCCTAAGTTTTATTTGGTTATTATTTGTCTTAAGCCATTTTCTGTAGCAATCCCTGGATTCCCCCTTGTCCCCATATCCTTGGTTTCTTGGAGAAATTTGCCTTATAAAAAGACCAAATTCTGTACTTGACTTCTTGCTCTGCCAGTGAGTTCACCTTGTTTTTCTATCTCTTCTGTTTCCTACATGCTAGTTGTTAAATACAGAAGGCTGTGTAGATCCACTAGGGATCTCCTTTGGTAAGAACACTTTGAGAATTTTGTATATGTTTTATTCCATCACATTTTGAGGACACGACATCTGGATTTTTTATATATAGTGATGCTAAACTGAAGCAGTGAGTTCAGGAGAAGTTTGATCTTCCTAACAAAAGTGTTCCCCCTTTTTTTTTTACAGAGTTGAAAACAAAATTTGTTGAAAGCTTTTGACTTGCACAACTGTAAAGTGATTGCCTGTTTTCATCCCATCCTATTTTAACCTAATAGCTTAAGCAACAGTTGATCTGTTCACAGCTGATCATGTACTAGCGAAGTGACTTCGTATCTTAAAGTGCTTTTTAAGAGTCAAATTAATTTTTTCCTTATTTCTGTTCATAATGTCACTTCACGACCAAATTTCCATTTCCTCCTGAATTCTGCCTTTGCACCCTTATGCAGTGTACTCAGACTGTGCTCAGCATTTGGTAGAAAGCTCTGACTCTCCAAGGCGCTGTCAGGTGGAATGGTCACTGAAGCTGGGGACGTGGGACTGTCTGTCTCCCGAGTGTCATCTCTGAGCCTGTGTTTTCTTCCTGTTTCTTTTCTCTTTCTTGGTTGTTTGTTTTGGGACTGCACCTAGAAGTACTTAGGGGCTTCCTCCTGGCTCTGTTCTCAGAGGTTAGTTCTGGTGGTGTTTGGGGAACCACATGCAGCGCCCAGTACTGGCCTGGGGGTGGGCTGCGTGCAGGGCAAGCTCCTTGACCCCTGTATGATTTCCTGGCCGTTTTCTCTTGATTTTAGTTGATATGATTTAAAGCTGTGTAGGGTTGTAGACTATATGGGGCATTGGAGTTCTTACGGGGTTTAGAAAAACAGTGGTGTTGCATACCAGTGTAAGGTGACAGGCTAGGTCTAACGTGTATATTGATGCTTGTACACACTATACTTAAGCTTTGGTCAAGTGAGATATAACACATAGAATACTGGGCAGACTTAAGGCTTAGAACACTGTTGATTAGACACATTTTATAAACAGCCAAAATGATGAGCACGATCGTACCAGCTACCTTCATCCTGCCACAAGGAATCGCTACTTCCTGCCATGGACAAAGTAAATGATACCCCTCCCCCCAGGACTTAGGAAATTGATGCATTACTACATTGCTTTAAAAACAGATGTGGGGGCCAGAGCCATAGCACAGCGGGTAGGGCGTTTGCCTTGCATACGGCTGACCTGGGTTTGATCCCCGGCATCCCATATGGTCCCTTGAGCACCATCAGGAGTAATTCCTGAGTGCAGAGCCAGGAGAAACCCCCTGGAGCATTGCTGGGTGTCATCCAAAAAAAAAAAAAAAAAAGAACATAAAACCAGATGTGGAGGCCAGAGCAATAGTCTAGCAGAGAGATTGTTTACCTTGAATGTGGCTGGCCTGGGTTTGATCTCTGGAACCCCATATGGTTCCCAGCCTGCCAGGAGTGATCTCTGGGTGCAGAGCCTGGAGCAAGCCCCAAACACAGGAAGGTGTGTGACCCTCTGCCCGACCCCAGTATACCGACCTCTGCCTGACCCCAGTATACCGATCCTCTGCCTGACCCCAGTACACCGACCCTCTGCCCGACCCCAGTATACTGACCCTCTGCCCGACCCCAGCATACTTGACCCTCTGCCCGACCCCAGTATACCAACCTCTGCCCGACCCCAGTAGGCCGACCCTCTGCCCGACCCCCAGTATGCTGACCCTCTGCCCGACTCCTATGATACCGACACCCTGCCCGACCCCAGTATGCTGACCCTCTGCCCCACCACAGTATACCGACCCTCTGCCGACCCCCAGTATACCGACCTCTGCCTGACCCCAGTAGGCCGAACCCTCTGCCCAACCCCAGTATACCGAATTCTCTGCCCGACCCCAGTATACCGAACCTCTGCCCGACCCCAGTATACCGACTTCTGCCTGACCCCAGTAGGCCGTACCCTCTGCCCGACCCCAGTATACTGACCCTCTGCCCGACCCCAGGCCGAACTCTCTGCCCGGACTCCTCCGGATTTCCACGCTCACCCACGAAGCTGGGCGCCTGAAGGCGCGGTGTCCCACCTAGGCACCCTTCACTCTGCATCTCCTACGCCCAGTGGGCTGCGTGCCCCCGGACTGGCCAGTGTGCTAGTGCTACCCCAGGCTGCTGCCGTCTCCGCCCTCCACCGCAGTGCTCAGTGCAAGCTTGAGGTCTTTCCCCGATGTTCTCACATCATAGGCCTCTCTGGTAGATGCTAAAGCGTGAGCCTTTGGATTTGTCTACTGATGTCAAAAATTTGTTTTTTCAGGTGTATATATAAATACATACATTATACATGTATAATATATATTATATATGTAGACACACACACACATATATATATATATATGCATATTTTTAAAATTAAAAAAAGTAAGCTCTTGGGACTATGAAAAATAAAATACCTATGCTGGAGAGAGGTCATGGGGGTGGGGTGCAAGCCTTGCATGGGCCTAACTCAGGCTTCACCCCTGGCACCTCATGGCTTCCCGAGCACCTGTGGGTGTAGCTCTGAGGTCCCATTGACTCACCGGTGGCCCCAGTGATCCCTGGCATCCTCGGGTGCTCGCATTCAGCCGCTGGCTTGTTTGACTGAATATCGCTGAGTGGCTCCGGTCCTCGAACTCTGTTTGAGAGCCCGCCTCCCTCCTCCCCGGTAAAACCCTCTAGCTTGGTTATGTCAGACAAAATGGTCTGAGTGCCAAAAAGGCACAGCGCCTAGGGTTCACGTAGACACTTTGTGCTCTTCTGTATTTGTTGACAGTACATGGCGGTTAACCAAAAGCAGGGATTAGGAAGTACAGCTCAAAGGTTTGTATGCATCTTTGCAGGTCAAAGGCCTGGGTTCCATCTCTGGCATCTCCAGTTTCTTCGGACACTGCCAGGAGTCGGCACACGCATGCAAACACACGCACGCACACACAAATACAAGGACAGCTTAGAAGGTATTGTATATGACTTATTTTGGTTATGGCATTGCAGATGTTTGCATGTGTCCAAATTCATGAAATCGTGCATTCTAAATACATGCATACTCATGAAATCATGCATATTAAATATGTGCATACTAAATACGTACGTACTCATGAAATCATGCATGCTAAATACGCGTACTCATGAAATCATGCATACTAAATACGCAGCATACTCATGAATCGTGCATACTAAATACTGCATACTCATGAAACCATGCATACTAAATACGTGCATACTCATGAAATCATGCATACTAAATACGTGCGTGCTCATGAAATCGTGCATACTAAATATGTGTATACTCATGAGATCATGTATACTAAATACGTGCGTGCTCAAGGAAATCGCATACTAAATATGTGCATACTCATGAAATCTAGTGCTACTGATGTGCATACCATGAGATCATGTATACTAAATACGGTAGGCGTTCAAGAAATCGCGATACTAAATATGTGTATAATGAGATCATGTATACTAAATACGCATACTCATGAAACCGTGCATACTAAATACCGTATGCATCTATGAAACCGTGCATACTAAATACGGTAAACCACTCATGAAATCATGCATACTAAACATGTGTATACTCATGAGATCATGTATACTAAATATGTTCGTACTCATGAAATCGCATACTAAATATGCATACTCATGAAATCGTATACTAAATACGCGCATACTCATGAAATCGCATACTAAACATGTGCATTTTTGTATGTATCACTTAAACTTCAACATGTTAAAATATATGTGCCATGCTAACAAACTAACGTTTGCTCGGGCTCACTCTTGGCTTTGCACGCAGGGACCACTCCTGGAGTGTCTCCAAATGGTACGGGTGCTGGGGATTGAACTTCGGGTCAGCCTCCCGGCCCCCAACATGCTTGTTAAAACGAGATTGGAAGTCGGACACATTGCAGGACTCACTCCCCCTCCCGCTGCCCCAGGGCCAAGATGGATTAATCTGGCAGGGTTTAAAAATCAAAGGTAATTCTGTTAGCCTACTTGTTTGGAAGCTGCAGGACCACTTTAGTTTCTAATAACCAAGGTGTGACTTTCTCATTAAAGACCTCTTAATAAGCAGTGTAATGGGATCAAATGAGACTTTATCTTGGTGTGTGCTGGGTGAACTGCCCCTTTAGACAGTGATAAAAGACTATGGCTCCAAGTGAATAAATAAGATCACAACTTTTTTTTTTTTACTAAAATCTCATATAGTTTTTTACTTGAAGAAGTGAGCCAATCATTTGTTTTGAATGTAAAAAGAGTATTTTGTACCCATTTTAGGGAGAAAAGCTAGCACAGAGGAGGGATGCAATCAGAGGAAATCACCTACCCTTTCATGTCCAGAAATAACCTTTACATATTCACTTTGCCTCTTTTTCTTAAGCTTCTCTCTCTCTCTCTTTTAACTTGTTTAGCATATGAGAAAATTTTTTAACTATTATGAGCATCTTTTTCCATTATTAAAACTTTTTGTAAATGGGTTTTCATGACTAGTATTTATCTATTTGTTCCTCAGCTTACCTTTTTTTAGATCAATGAATAACTTTCCACAAAGGAGTCTTGCTTTTTTAGTCTTTGTATCCTTACACTTTTGAAATGGGCGATGAATGGAGCCAGAAGAATCTACGCCCAACTTTGGGATTTAGCCAGGAAGTGCCAGACGCAGGTCCAGTGCTCCGTAAATTCTGCCCTGGCCACTCACATGCTGAGCGCTTTAGTTTTTGACCTACTCAGCCTCTCAGCTGTATTGTGCTGGTGTCCCCTTGCAATTGAGAACGGTGGGGCCAGGCTTGGGGGACGCTTGCATTCCTGGGAACCAAGCTAGCGCTGCCCTGCTTTTCTTGAGCTGCTCTCGCTGTTGAGGACATTTGTGTGAGCTTGGAGGGAAGCCAGCTTAGAAGCAGTTTCATAGATAACGTTTGAATTTGGGCTGAGCAGCAGAAGCGGATTTGAGAGCGAAATGGGCGCCGTGAACGCTGGCTGCCTTGTGCGTTTCTGGCCCGGAAGCTGCTGCTCATGGAAGCCATTTACTGCATCTAGTCAGTCGCTTCATGCTGACGTAATGTCGAGGTCCCATTGAGCTTAGACATACAGAAAGTGTGTCTCTAACCAGTGTACATGTATGTTGAAAAATATGCAGGTAGAAACATTTTGTGAAATTAAAAAAACCACACAAGGAACTGCCTATTCTCCTCCCTTCTCCCCTCACCCCTTTGCTTAAACATAATTTTTTTTTATTATTATTATTTTTTTTACTTTTTGGATCACACCCCATGATGCTCAGGGATTACCCTGGCTCTGCACTCAGGAATTACTTCTGGTGGTGCTCAGGGACCATTTGGACACTGGGCATCAAGGCTGGGTGGGCCCCATGCAAGGTAAACGTCCTCCCTGCTGTACTGTCGCTCCAACCCTGCTTAACTGTAATTCTTAAGTTAAACTTTATTTGAGTGACATCCTGCGTACTCCGTCCTTTCAGCTAGATGCCATTGCTCTCCTGAATAGTTGCTTGCTGTCTCTGTGCTGATGTGAAAGGGTTTCCCAGTGATATGTCCAGGATGGTTGGGACTAATCTCTGAGTACTCTACAAATAAAAACAGCCATAATTGATGCTAACTGGGCCACAGAAAATTAGTAAATGGTATCTCTCTGAGGGGAATAATCGTTTAAAAATGCTTCTTGCCCCAGTGGAAATCCAGAGGCGTGGCTGCAGGTTCATAAAGGGTTGTAATACAGAGCAGATTAAAAGCATCGCTGTGGATAAATAGCAGCTGTCAACGGAACCATTCATGTAAAACTTTCAATGTTTAGGTAACAAAGGCCACGGTTTCCATCTTTATTTGACCGGATAGAGTGATGAGCTGGCCCTTGTGAGCTTTTCGCTTGTGTTCACTGACTTTTCTTGTTTAAAGAAAAATGTACACAGAAAATCAGAACGTGGTTGACTGCAAGTCTCACGTGCTTAAGGGCTGGATCCCCCCGCCCCGTGCAACAAATAAAACACTAATGACTTCTGCTAATTTGAAATTTGGTCTTGGCTGGAGCTCACCTCTATATTCTTACAGAAAAGTTATACCTGTGGATGTTTACTTCAAAAAAAAAAAAAAAAGATTGGGAGAAAAGGTGTGTCAAAATAAGTAATTCCCCAAAAAAAAAAAAAAAAAAACCTTATATGTTAATAATTGAACTCAGGTTACTATATACATTTGGAAATAAAGTTGCTTTCAATATTAGTTTTTCTATTTCTGGTTCTTTTATATTCATTTTAGTCATTGTTTCATGACCATTAGTGAAAAACAGTCTTTATATATAAAGATAATATATACACATACTGTTTTTTTGGGTCACACTCAGTGGTGCTCTGGGCTTAGGAATTTCTCCTGATATCAAGTGCTGGGATCAAACCTGGGTAGGCTGCCGGCAAGGCAGAAATACCCTCCCTCTCACTAACGCCTCCGGTCCCTCCATACACACTTTTTTTGACTATTATTTTTATTTGTTTTGGGGGCCGCAGATATCAGTACTCAGCACTTACTCCTGGCTCTGTGCTCCAGCTCACTCCAGTGGGGCTCAGAGCATCATATGTGGTGTTGGGAGTCAGGACGGGGTCAGTTGTGCAAGGCAAGTGCTTTAATCCCTGCTATCTTGCCCCTACAACGATGCTTTCTATTTTCCACTTCTTACTTGGGAAAACTGATCTGAAGACGTAGAGTAGAGTTCTTATTCTGACATGTTTGTGGGCCAGTGGTCATTAGACATACCAGGTACTGTGCTCAGTAACTAAACAGAAGCATACAGCACCAGGCTGTGTAGTAGTGAACAGAACTCAGCTGCTTCCCCGCCAGAAACCCTGAAGGGAGTAATACTCACGCTTGGCCCTTGAGCCCTTCTTGCCCGATCACTTCTTCCACTGTGGAAGCAGAGCCGTGTCCTAGGTGGAAGCGCGTGTCCCGGGAGGGGTCAGGCCTGCCGGCGACGGTTGGCTGCAGTCTCGAAGGGCAGCGGAGTTAGAACTTGTCTCCATCGTCCAGCCGGTCCCCTCCGCACATCAATCCTGGTTGTTCTCCGTGCCTGCATGTGATGTCACGTTCGTGGTGTAAGCTACAGTTTTCAGTAGTTAGTTATTGAACCGAAAAAGAGCAGCCATCGGCTTCCCGTAATTCCTACTTCTGAATGTTTCTTCTGGAACATTCCACTGTAACTTCAAACTGTTGAAGTTGGAAGCTTCGAACTTCAAACAAGTGACGCCGTCCATAGAAGTGTCCCTGTCTCACTACCAGCTGCGCGCTTCCTTTGTAACGCCTGTGACTGTGGTAGCGATCTGTGGAAGTGTATGTATGCTGGAAAAGAAATGGAAGCTGTAAATATGCAGTGCGCTCGTAGCGGCCAGAAGCATGCGGTTACTAGAGCATCGCACTAATCCCAAGCTCAAGGTCAGTCTTTTTTTATTTTTATTTTTGATCATACTGGTGATGCTCAGGGCCACTCCTGACTCTCTGCTTGGGGCTTACTCCTGGCAGGCCTGGGACCATGTGGAGTATCTGGGATTGAACCTGACTGGCTGGGCTGCAAGGCAAAGGCCCTCTACTCTCTGGCCCGAAGTGGCCAATCTTTTGTCTTTGTAAAATTCTCATTACTTTTAAGTGGTCAGTAGTGAACTGAGAGCCGTACCAACAACGCGGAAAGGCACAGGGCTGCTGCGACAAGGATGAGTCAGTGTCAGTGGAGAGTTGTTGGGTGTCGGGCCCAACCCGGAGCACCCCCACAAGGCGACTTCTGCATGTCCAACGTTTATCCATGGCTTTAGGAACAAACGTGATATATGCCCAGAGGCCAGAGCTGTTTGCATCTGCTGATGAATTACTCTGGGACCTGCATGCCAACCAGGCATTCTTTAAGAAACAATGGATTCCCTGAGATGCAGCAAGATAGGGATAAAACCAGGTATTGAATCTGAACCAAGAACAGCCACAGTTGCCAACATTTGAAGTGTTTCTGTGTGCCTGATTCTGAGTGAAGTGCTTTAACGTCATGATCTTAATTTTACAAAAATGAGTGTCAACTCCACTTTGTAGAGGAGTGATTAAGAACATGCTCTTTGGAGACAGACCACCCAATTTCACATCCATGCTCTGCTTCGCACGTAATTAGGCAATTGGTTTCAACCCTCTCTTTAGCACACATGGTTTTTCATATGAAATGAGGATAATAATAGTACTGGTGCATGGGCTTGTTTTGAACATCGGCTTAGAGACTACATTCACAGAACTTCGACATTGCCTGCCTGGCACATGGGAACATTTTTTAATAAATCCTGGCTATTAATATCAATTTACCACCTCAGGCAAGTTACTTCTCCCTGAGCTCCTGCTTGCTTATGGGAAATTAAGTTAGTAACATCTACCTCTGAGGGAAGAGCTAATGGAAGTGGTTCCTTAAAGTGTTCTGTGGATGTTGGCACTACTGGGACCGCCTCTTCCAACAGGCGTTTAAAATTCAACGTCCTGCTTTCTGTAGCTCTGAATATCCACTGCGTGGGTATTTGCTCTATGCTCGAGTTTTATTTTTTTTTGATTTTTTGGGTCCCACTCCAGCGGTGCTCGGTGATTACTTCTGGCTCTATACTCAGGAATTACTCTGGCGATTCTGGGGTGTGGTCACTGTATTTGATGCCTGGATTGAACGTGGGTCGCCCACGTGCAAGGCAAATGCTCTACCCTCTGTACTGTTGCTTTGGCCCTGTATGCTGGGTTTTAGTGGTCTAACAGAATCAGTTCTTGCCCTTGAGAGTTTGAATTCACTTGGGAATGTCGCGCCCCGCTGCCCCCCAGGATTTAAAGGTGGAGCAGCAGAATAGTGCAGGACAAGCATCTGGACGTGACTAAGGCTGCAGAGGGTACAGTAGTGGGCGCCGGAGGGGCAGGGAGGGTGAGAGGAGTCAGTTGTCTGAGTACTGACAGCAAAACCTTGGGGGGGGACCTGAGGATTTCAGAACTGATATGGAAAGTGCCCTTGAGTGGTTCACTGAGCAGCCTGGACTCAGAGGTGGACACTCCCTAATACAGGACAACTTGAGGCATCAGTTCACGTAGGGCCCTTTGTCTGTAGTAAAGAAGTCAGATTTTGTTATAAAATACAGTGACAAGCTATTGAAAAGTTTCAGCATGTGCATTTGAAATCAGCTATATCAGCACTCGGGGACCGTAGGCAGTGCCAGGGATTGAGATGGGGTGAGTTGCATAGCTCCTTTCCTCCTGTACTAACTCTCTGGGCCCTGAAGCCAGCAAGAGTTTGGAAATCACATGCATTTCCTACTGGGGTGGGGGGGCAGTAATGTCTTATTTGCCACCTGGTACCTTAGATCCAAGACTTCAGGTCCTGGGTTTTAGTTAGAGATGCCATTCAATTTGCATATTTATCGCTGTCTCATTTCTTTTATTATTGACATTTCTTGATGATCTCATGGTTTGAAGGAAGGAGGAACGCCCCCCTTCTCTTTAATTTTTTGCACCTGCCTTCTAGGCCCTCTTGGCCCCATCCATGTGCCCCCTGGGTTTAGCTGATCAGGAAACAGGCATGAGATGTGTCTGATTCACTCTAATCTTAGTGACTAATGATGGAAACCAGGGTTTGTAACCAAGTTTGTCCCCTAACCCTGTGTTGCACTTTACATCACTTGCTGTCAGAGTAATGATTGAGGTATGTAAAAATGTCTTAGATTAGAGACATTTTTTTTACGGGGGGGGGGTGGCATACCTGGCAATGCTCAGGGGTTACTCCTGTCTTTGCACTGAGGAATTAACTCCTGATGGTACTGCGGATCATATGGGATGCCGGGATCTAACCTGGGTTGGCCATGTGCAAGGCAGGTGCCCTACTCTTACTGTCTCTCCAGCCCTTTTTTAGGGGTGGGGAGGTGGAGTCACACCTGACTATGTTCAGTGCCTCCTCCTGGCTCTGTGCTCAGGGATCACTCTGGCGGCTGGGCTCCAGTGAACATACCTAGGCCAGGGATGAAATTCAGGTTGGCTGTGCAAGGCAAGGACTTTTCCTTACTGCCTCTCCCACAGAGATTAGAGACACTTCTTAATGCTCACTGGGAACATCAATAGGCTTTGCAAAAGATTATGTGATATTGCTTCACACTGCACTATCCCCCTATACGTCTGACTATTTTCTCAGAATAACTCTTTGAACTGTGTGGCTGTGTTGCTTCCGTGGATTGTCTCTGTACAGGGTGGATGAGAAGATATTCTGCCTCTCTCAGGCCACTTTGATTTAACAGCAGGAAACTTTGCAATTGCACTATAAATTCCTTTTGCTTTTTTGATTTCCAACTCTCATTAGTTAAGTACTAAGAATGCAAATTGAAATAACTAAGCTATAATGAATCCATTCTACATGAATTTAGTTTTCATAAAAATAAGAACTGTGGTTGATTGGTCAGTTTACAGCAATCAAGAAAATGTCATTTAATTTGTAATCAGTCTACATCATTTTCTCTAGGGATGTGAGCTTTTATTTTGGTGTAAAATTTCCCAGGAGTCTAGTTGGGGAGATGATAATGGTTATGGTTTTTTCTTGAAAATGAAGTAGGTTTTTTTCAGTGCTTTACAATTTATGGAATCTGTCTAGTTAGATGATCTGTTTTTAGTATTATTCTTTATTTTATTTTTCCAATCTTCCTGGACAGAAGAGGCCACAGTGTGGGACAGGTAGTGCTGTCCTCCAGTAGGCATATGTAGTGTCGGTGAGGCCAATGGGACATAGTGCTCTAATGTAATGAAGAACTAATAGAAAAAGGGAGTGTAGACTGAGATTGAAGGATGGTTGACAGTTTTGTCAGTAACTTTTATTGGCAGTTTCTGCTCAGTTCGTTCTGTCGTAGCAGTTAGCTGGGCCCTCAGCCTCTGCTTCATCTGGAGATTATTGGTTAACGTGGAAGTTTTCTAGTCTCGGCCCCTGGGGTTCAATCACGATTTGTGGTCTCTTTTGAAACTAGACAGTTTACACTGTCTTCACTGTCTTCCCGTTCATTGTCGATTTGTTTCGAAGGGCACCAGTAACATCTCCATATGTCCTGTCTCATGCAAGTAGAGCCTAAGGGCACCTGCTTGCTCCAGGAACATAAAGAGCCTCAAACCATTCCATCAGGTCGTGGGAATGAGGTCTATAATTGTTACTGGTATCTGCATATCAAATACGACACGGTAGCTTTGCCAGGCTCTGCCGTGCGGGTAGCATACTCTTTGTAGTCATCCCAAAATCCAGCATTTATTGATGAACCGGGCTGTGATAGGCTGGTCTGCTGGGTGGAGTTCTGACGAGGGGGAAGTCCGGATGTGGAAAATGGAGGTCCTCATGGAGTGGGGTCGTCTGGCTTGTTGTGGCTCTGCTGGGGTGGCGGGCCAGGGCCAGAACTCTGCCATCCCTCCTGGGCACCTCATGAGCGGCTGGGCACAGTGAGAGCTAGTAGCAGCTCTGCCCCATGTCTGTCTCTGGATCAGCATACCTGGGCCGGATTAAAAAGACTGCTGCAGGGATGGTGCTGGAATACTGTATTACCAAGAACCAATTGTAGAACACCTTTAATTGTATGTCTCAGGTGGTGCATAATAAAAATGTAAAAAATAAAAATAAAGACCAGCGATCGATGAGCCTGGCTGTGATAGGCTGGTCTGCTGGGGAGTTCTGATGAGGGGAAGTCCGGTTGTGAAAAATGGAGGTCCCCTTGGGGCGGAGTGGGGGTCACCTGGTTGTTGTGAGGCTCTGCTGGGGTGGCGGGCCAGTGCTAGAACCTGCCAGCCTCTCCCCAGGTACCTATGAGCGACTGGGCACAGTGAGAGCCAGTAGCAGCTCTGCCCTGTGTCTGTCCACTGTTAAAAACTTTTGATATGTGATTTCTACAGGATATTTATGTTTATATATATATATATATATATATATATATATATATATATATATACACACACACACACACACACACACATATATACATATATATGTATCACTTGATCACTTAATCCCCAAGTATTCATCGATTTGCTCGAGCAGGCGCCAGTAACATTTCCATTGGACCCTATCACGTGCCAATGTAGCCCAATGGCATCTGGTTGATTCAGGAATATGAAGAGCCTCAAACCGTTCCTTCAGGGTCTTGACAAGAAAGTCCGACCATCTTGTAGGTGGGCGGCCACGTGATCTTTTGACATCCCGTGGGATCCAGTCGGTAATGGCTCTAGTCCAGCGGTTGTCTCCAAATCGCATTACATGTCCAGCCCATCTGATTTTCGATGCCTTGGCAAACGAGACAGCGTCCCTGATTCTGGAATAGCGACGGAGGTCAGAACTCCGGATTCCTTCTCTCACTTGAGTGAGGCGTGATATTCCAAGCATAGCTCTTTCGATCCTCTCTGGGAGACCCAATAGCATTCTCATCCTGCTTTCTTAGGGCCCAGGTCTCTGAGGCGTATGTTAATGCAGGGAGAACGGTGGAGTCAAAGAGATGTGCCCGGAGCCGGAGGTTCTTTTGCCCTTTAGCTATTTCTTCGATGCCTTTGAAGGCATTCCATGCCGCTCTCTTCCTCCTGTGCAGCTCAGGTTTTTGGTCGTTCATCATGTTGACTTCTCGACCTAGGTACACATAACTGCTGCATTCAGAGATGTTTGTTCCATTGAGAGTGAATGGGGCCTCTGGAACTAGTTCATTTTTCATGAACATGGTTTTCTTTAGATTCAGCTGTAGACCTATCTTTCCACATTCTCGGCCAAAGTCAGCCAGCATTTGTGCCGCTTGGCTAATGTTTGGTGTTATTAGAACGATGTCATCAGCGAAGCGGAGGTGGTGTAGTTGCCGACCATCTATCTTCACTCCCATTCCTTCCCATTCTAATTGTTGCATGATGTTCTCGAGGGTGGCGCTTGAAGAGTTTTGGTGAAATGGTATCACCCTGTCGAACCCCTCTTTTGACATCAATGATCACTTCTTTGTAGAATGGTGAGATCCTGGTGGTGAATCCGTAATACAGCTCACGAAGGATCTTGATGTATTGGGTTTGAACACCCTGTTTGGCTAGGGCTTCATGACTGCTTCAGTCTCCACAGAATCAAAGGCTTTCTGTAAATCAATGAACGTGAGACAGAGCGGCATCTTGTACTTCCTACAAACCTCGATGAGCTTGGTTACTGTGTGGATATGGTCGATTGTGCTGAATCCTTTCCGGAAGCCAGCTTGCTCGCATGGTTGTCCTTCATCTAGTGTTCTGCCAATCCTGTTCAGGATGACTCCGTAAACAGCTTTGTAGATGACGGACAACAGGCAGATGGGGCGATAGTTGCCGACGTCGTGAATGTCTCCCTTCTTGAACAGTAGAACTGTCCTGCTGGTTTTCCATTGGGAGGGCACCTTGCATTCTGACAGGTAGCGTGTGAAGAGCCGAGCTAGCGTATTGATGAGTACCGACGGCAGATTCTTTTCTTAGGTGTTCGGGTCTGACTTTGTCTGGGCCTGGTGCTGTTCCTCGTTATATATATATATATATATATGTATATATATATTATTAATCGCTTGGTTAGGAGGGCTCGAGCCGGCCTTCTGGGCCCCAAAATTTGGGAAGGTAGAAGGTGGTTGGATTTTGAAGCTTTGAAGTGAGGTGGCAGTGGCTGAGGCATTTTGGCAGGTGACAGGATTTAATACCAGTAGAGAACTAGAATCCAGATGCCAAAACCCTAGAAGAGAGATTTAGGAAATTCTTGGGGTCGGAGTGGATAGTCCAGCAGGTGGGCGCTTGCCTTGAACGCAGCTGGTCCAGGTTCGATCCCCGTATCCCATATGGTCCCCTGAGCACCGCCAGGAGTAATTCCCGAGTGCAGAGCTAGGAGAAAACCCCGTTGAGCACAAGCCGGGTGTGACCCAAAAAGAAAAATTCTTAGGGACAAAGTCATCCTTCATGAGGAAGTGAGCAAGTTAAAGAACAAGGAAGATGGAAACTTTTAGCAGGCAGTGGGGCAAGGCGGGCGAGCAGCATTAGCTGTGCATCGTGGTTTCTTTAGAAGGCAGGGAAAGTAAATAGTAGAGTGAAATATCCCTGATTCACGATTTTGAGAGATGCACGTATTAAGTGTTGATACACTCTATCAACTTCATCATTCCCATTAACTTCTGAATAACCTATTATTTTAAAAATTAATAAAGGAATTTTTTTCTGCAATATGAACTAAAAATCCTTAGCAGTTGGTGTCAAAGCTTAATTCATAGAAGTAGAAACTTTGTGCATAAGCAGACCATTGGAATGTTGTATGTTGGAAAGAAAAAGTCCTAGATTTTGTATTTCTGAAAAGCCTCTTGGGTTTATAAGAGTGAGATATACTTTTAAAAAATCGCTTATGCTGATGATATTGTTCATGTAGATGTATCTAAGAGTGAATCTTCTAAACTGCACAGCTATTAGGAAGGGTGAAGTCATGAAACTTTCTTATAAAATGGATGGACATGGAGAGCAATCATGCTGAGTGAAATGAGTCAAGTAGAGGTAGATTGCAGAAAGCAGATTCTGCAGTCTCTTGTGGGCTGTTATGAAACATGATATGAAACTAATATCCAAGGACAGTAGAAACAAGTGCCAATCGGGTGGTGTGTAAGGCTACCCGCTGTGCTATCCCTTTGACCCCAAGTCTCTTCTTTTCTTTCTTTATTTGCTTTTGGGTCAAGCACTCCAGCGATGTTCAGGGGTTACTTGGCTCTGCACTCAGGGAATTACTCCTGACAGTGCTCAGGGACTATACTGGGATGCCGGGATTGAACTCCAGGTCGGCAGGTATGCAAGGTAAATCACTCTCCCTGCTGTAGCTGTCGCTTCCATTCCCCTAAGTTTATTTCTTTGATCTTGGAGTTTGAGCATGAAATTTTTAGCAGTAAATGGGATGTGAAGGATTACCCTGCAGTTTCTGTGCTGTCTTTCCTTCATTGTTTTGGGATGAACTCCTTTTAGTGTTATTTGAGGGGTAGTTCATTTGATTCCTTGTGGACTAACAAGTCTTTTTGTTTTTGAATGTTCAGAATCTGCATCT